>JACBKR010002737.1:0-33158 GCA_014218235.1 Colocasia esculenta | reverse complement strand
TCTAACACTCAAATAAACTAACTATAGATACACTCATAATTGGAATGCTCTTCACGACGCATTCCATCCTCGACTTGCTCTTCCTCTTGAACTTCATGTCACCTAGATTGGGTAAAAGTAGGGGATGAGCAAACTAGCCCAGTAGGATTTATATCTCAATGTGCGGTAATGATATAAGTGATTAGCAATTTAGGTCTAGGTAAGCAAGATGAATGTCATGATATGCATGTACGAATAAAACTCATTAAAATATACCTGAACAAGTTAGATAGAGTGATCGTGATAGAACGAGATCTAGAAGGATATAACGAGATACAATGAGCAATAGATCACTGTACAAGCACGCAAGATTTCACTTGATGTCAAGAATGCAAGATATCACTAATTGCATTAATGCAGATGGCCATATCACGCAAGCAAGCAAGCACGCACAGCACGATCATGTACACTAATCAGGCACGTAGACACTAATGTACACCAAGAAAAGATCCATCAAGAATGTACACTAGGACACGTGTATGTGGTTATTGTATCTATCATTCAACACGACACGCACGACTCCCAGCGCAGATGCAACGCCAGTAATCATTATACCCCATGGTTAACGTATATTTATGACTCTCCGTCATTGGGCTAGACTGGAGCCCTTGGACACACGCCGTGCCCTATCAGCATCTCACTTAAATTTTCAAATGTAGATACCCACAGTCATTAATATGGCCAATGAGAGTTTCAAGATGTAAGCATGTGTATATCATGTTCATGATGATGATGAGAACAAGTATAAGTAATTTAAACATGATAACAATGGTCAAGAGATAAATTTGGCGGCATAACGGTACGATTTATACTTTAGTTCAATCTTTACATTAATGGCTTTAGTCTAGATTGTAAATCACACTCACGAGAACAAGATGAGAGGAAGTGCACTCTATCTCCAGGGAACTTCAATGGTACAACCAACTCGTCGGCCATGTGGGAATCCATGGTCAGAGGAATTTACGGAGGCCTTGGAGAAAAGGTCACTAGTCTAACCGATTCGGAATGACCGGTAGAGACCTTCCAAATTCCCAGAAGGGCTGCCTAGATGTGCAAGTGTGTAGTGACGTACACGTCTCAATTCTCAATCCATCGGTCTCAAACTCGCGAAAACCACTTAACAAGATGGCATGCGATGACAATGCATTTAACTATACATGGGTTTGTAAGATTTAAGATAATAATTATCATTTATCAAGCTAGAATGGTAACCAGAGTCAATCACAAGTTTCATGAATGATCATATCATTAAGAAAGCATTAGAATAATATACATGTAATTAAGTCTTTTTAAATGGGTTTAACACTTTTAAGCCATTAAATAGACATCATGTAATGATCAGACCCACAACATATAATTTACACATGAAATCACATTAAATAGACCTTGGGTATCGCGGTAAAATTCACAAACGAAAAAGTGGGGTTTCATGCAAAATACTGCAGTCGCGACGGACCCTGGTAAGGGTCGCGCGGGGTCAATGAGATCGCAACAGTGCCTTGTAAGGATCGCGACAGGCTTGTATGATCAGGCAGGCAGATCGCGACGGGTGCTTATGAAGAAGGCGACAGGGCGGTCAGACCCGGAGGTCAGGTCGGACGGTCCCTAATAAGGGTCGCGATGTGTCGGGACCAGAACGCAACAATGGGTTGTGAAGAACGCGACAGGCAGTCAGATTAGGCAGCGAGATAGCGACAGTGCGCTCGTCGCGTTCAGAAAGTGACAGGTGTGTTATCGTGACGAGACTCAGAACGCCGCCTATCGAGCCATCGCGTTCACAGGGTCTAGCCTGACTCCGACAGAGAAAGGACATGTTATTGGATTGCGGTCCAGAACTGCCTTATATTGACACATGGTGCTTCAAAATAGAGAACAAATTGTACGGTGCATGAAAAATACGAAACCAGTTTTAAACCAACCTGGACATGCAAGGGTGCTTCCAATAAATCGTAATTAGAAAACAATGATGGTTTCGACAGGCTTTAATCAAGTCAAACATAAACGTAAAACCAAGTGCAACCTGAAACGTAGTATCATGCAGCGACTCTCTTACCACACGCTTATAACTCTCTAACGGATGTCATTTAGACAAAACGTTCAACAAAACATGACGAGGACAACTAGTAGAAAATGTTCATGTTGTGGGTTTTCTCCAATTCGGTCTTGAATCACGTGCAATATATAAGAACGGGAAACCCTAACAGTGTGCAACTTTGGCAAAACACTTATAATTCAAAATCGACTCATTGAAATTCGATGAAATTAGTGGGAAACGAAAGTTAACTTGATGCTCTACATATGCATACAGCCCCATGTATACTGCGTGAAATTTGGGCATTCCACTTGGGTTAGAACGTAGACTTGACCCTCTTTCCAGAAGTATAAGCCTTGCAAGGTTTGTTTAGGTTTGACCTACCTTTGGTCGACTTCAAGATGACTGTCTATGCAGGTCGCAGCAACGCAACGGGGAAGAAGATGTGCTTCTTGTGGTCATTCCACAGCTCCTCAGCCACCAAGAGCTCCTCCACACGACCCCAGCAAGTTCTAAACTCGTCCCTAGGGTTTGGGTGAAGAGTATTTAAGCAACCAAGGTGTTTAGGAGTCCTATTATGACTAGGAAAGCTAAGTTGCGATTTTGACATGATAGTTTCCTATTTTTGATGATTTCTTCCTCCCATTGAGTGTGTGAGGCTTTAGGAAACCTCCCACCATAGTTAAGCACGAATTTGGTTCTCAAGAATACATGATTGCATCCCAATTCAACTCAAATTGCCTCATTTTAATTTCAGCCTATTTAGAGTTACGAATTTCCACGCATTTTCTAGCTTTATTTGATTATTGGGCCAAATGAGTCCATTGGCCCAATTATGATATTTGGCCATTATATGTAATGTTGGAAGTCTCTCCAACACTTTTTTTTTAATTTTTGATTGCGTCGTATTTCCGTGTTAACGGTTTTCCGACTTGTTTCCTAATTTGGATAATCGGTCACAATAACTCTTAAACCTAGCCCAAATGATTTTTATTGACCTAAATTTCTTGATGAGTCATTAGAGGATATTATTTGAAGTCCGTATATGATTTTTTTTAATTTTATGACCATCCAAGTACGTGTGATAATTATTTTCCGACTTATTCATGAATTATGATAATAAGTCGTGAAACACTTTAAACTTGGCTAATCCGATTTTTCTTGGTACAAATTTCTTTGTGAAACTTTTAGTAATAATGTTTGGGTTGATTTATAATTTTTACAGAATTTTTCGATGTGTTTTAGCACATACGATAATGGTACGTATGTTTTAATAATCCATATTATGGAAATTATTTATTTCTATTTATTTAAATTTATGTAATTAAAATTTTCGGAGTGCTACACTCTCCCCCACTTAAGAGAATTTGGTCCCCAAATTCATAGATCATTAATTGTCTTTTGATAGTTATGACCCTTGAGGTCGTTCGGATTTAATTCTTCTAACTTGTTTTCAACATCGTGAGGTTAGTCCAACCTCTACTCCTATAGCTACCCGTACTATTCATTTGGTTCCTTCCACTCCTGTTTTCTTCCACGGTTGTTATAGCTCCATCTTAATCCACCAATGAACTATGGTATAATGACTAGATT
This sequence comes from Colocasia esculenta, assembly GCA_014218235.1. Taxonomy (NCBI): domain Eukaryota; kingdom Viridiplantae; phylum Streptophyta; class Magnoliopsida; order Alismatales; family Araceae; genus Colocasia; species Colocasia esculenta. The sequence continues at coordinate 29,494 of JACBKR010002737.1, read as the reverse complement.
ATTCCTTTCTAATTTCTCCTTAATGATCTCCCCCACTTAGAAATGTACCAATAAGAACATCATAAGATCAGTCTAGGGGTTTAACATTCATACCTCCTTCCGGAAGCTCCGCTTGCGTCATTGCATTCACCTATCCTTGACGCTTTACCACTCCTTGGTTCCTTCCAGCTTGGTCTTTTAGCATGGGACAATTGGAAAGGCGGTGGTCGCGACTCCCGCATCGCAAGTAAGCTCCTGCCTTCTTCCAGCACTCTTCTGCTCTGTGTCCAGGCTTGTTGCAAAAGTTACAATATTCACCATCGTTGTTCTTCTACTTTGATCTTTTTTCTCCATGCTATAGTCCTTCCCTGTGGTTGGCCTTTTGTTGTTGTAGTTATTATTGTTGTTGTTGGGAAGGTTCCAGTTCGACTGCTCCCCTTTTTATAAAGGTCGACTTTGAGATGTCTTTCCCCATCATGCCTTCCACCTTAGCCATAGTGTCTTCTACCATTGAGCTCTTTGGACCATCTCAGTGTAAGTTTGAATGTTGTGTGGTCTGAGCCTTTCAATGAACATGGGCCTGAGCCCATCCATGACCGATTAGCCTTTAATCTTTCTGTTCCCACCAGATGTGTGGCGTACACGGCCAGACGTACGAACTGAGCCTCATACTCAGCCACAGACATTTCTTTCTGTTTCAGTGCGGCAAATCTGCCGCCTTCTTTTCCTTAACTCTCTCAGAGAAATACTTTCCCCGGAAATCTCTCAGGAATCCGGCCCACTCCAGTTCGCCAACATTAGGTAGGTGGGCCGATGTGGCCTTCCACCATACTCGACATCATTAGTAATTGGAAACTGGCCAGTACCACCTTCTCCCTATTGGTGCACTACATACTCGAAGATCCTTTCTATTTCTTCCTGCCAAATTTCTGCTTCGTCTGGGTCAGGGGATCCAGAGAAACGAGGAGGTTTTAAACTCCTAAAATTCCGGTGCAGATCACCGGCTCCATTCCTTGCAGCAACAGCAGCCTGATTTCCAGCCTGAACCACACATTTGTAACGCCTGAGTCAACCCAGCCACGGTTTCTTGCATAGCTTGCCACTAGTTGCGAGCCATCGCACTTGAGTGTAAGAGTTATGAAGGTTCCTGAGAAAAGGATGAAAACCAATTAATGTCTCTAGATACATTATAAGAGTCATTGGGTAGAGTGTTTTGTTCATTCTAACATATTCCCAGTCTCTACCCATTCTCACCAGGTACGATATTTAATTTCTATGACCTAGGTTCCATAGGTATCTCTTATTCCTGAGACATATATCCTATTTGGTTTTCCTAGGCTCTGATACCATTAAACTGTCACGTCCCAGAGAACCACGCAGCGGATATTAGTTCGAAGAATTCGAGTCGATATCCCGAGACGTGAACAGTCGCAAATAAGCCTCTAGCTAGCACGCACTAAATGTATAACAACATACATCATCATAGGGCCCAAATTTGAACTTAATGGAAATTGTATTCAAATCTCATATTGCCTCAGATAAACTAATACAAGACTAAGACTCAATAAAAGCAAAAGTACATAATACCTCACTTCCTATTATATTGTTCTAACACTCAAAATAAACTAACTATAGATAGACTCATAATTGGAACACTCTTCACCCGGACGCATTCCCATCCTCGACTTGCTCTTCCTCTTGAACTTCATAGTCACCTAAATTGGGTAAAAGTAGGGGATGAGCAAACTAGCCCAGTAGGATTTATATCTCAATGTGCGGGCAATGATATAAGTGATTAGCAATTTAGAACTAGGTAAGCACTATGAATGTCATGATATGCATGTACGAATAAAACTCATTAAAATACGATACATGAACAAGCTAGATAGAGTGATCGTGATAGAACGAGATCTAGAAGGATATAACGAGATATAACGAGCAATAGATCACTTTGTACAAACGCAAGATTTCACTTGATGTCAAGAACGCAAGATATCACTAATTGCATTAAATGCAGGATGGCCATATCATGCAAGCAAGCAAGCACGCACGAGCACGATCATGTAACACTAATCAGGCACGTAGACACTAATGTACACCAAGAAAAGATCCATCAAGAATGTACACTAGGACACGTGTATGTGGTTATTGTATCTATCATTCACACACCACGCACACTCCCAGCGCAGATGCAACGCCAGTAATCATTATACCCCACGTTAACAGTATATTTATGACTCTCCGTCATTGGGGCTAGACTGGAGCCCTTGGACACACACCGTGCCCTGTCAGCATCTCACTTAATTTTCAAATGTAGATACCCACAGTCATTAATAATGGCCAATGAGAGTTTCAAGATGTAAGCATGTGTAATATCATGTTCATGATGATGATGAGAACAAGTAATAAGTATTTGAACATGATAACAATGGTCAAGAGATAAATTTGGCAGCATAACGGTACGATTTATACTTTAGTTCATCTTTATGTCACGTCCCGAGAACTACGCAGCGGATATTAGTTCGAAGAATTCGAGTCGATAATTCGAGACGTGAACAGTCGGCAAATAAGCCTCTAGCTAGCACGCACTAAATGTATAACAACATACATCATCATAGGGCCTAAATTTGAACTTAATGGAAATTGTATTCAAATCTCAATTTGTATCAAATAAACTAATACAGGACTAAGACTCAATAAGGCAAAAGTACATAATACCTCACTTCTTACTACATTGTTCTAATCCTCAAAATAAACTAACTATAGATTGACTCATAGTTGGAACGCTCATCACTCGGACGCATTCCCATCCTCGACTTGATCTTCCTTTGAACTTCATAGTCACCTAGATTGGATAAAAGTAGGGATAGCAAACTAGCCCAGTAGGATTTATGTCTCAATGTGCGGGCAATGATATAAGTGATTAGCAATTTAGAACTAGGTAAGCACGATGAATGTCATGATATGCATGTACGAATAAAACTCATTAAACACATACATGAAACAAGCTAGATAGAGTGATCATGACAGATGAGATTTAGAACGAGATGACAAGATAGAACTAGCAATAGATCACTTTGTACAAGCACGCAAGATTCACTTGATGTCAAGAACGCAAGATATCACTAATTGCAATAATGCAGGATGCCCATATCACGCAAGCAAGCAAGCAAGCACGAGCATGATCATGTAACACTAATCAGGCACATAGACACTAATGTACACCAAGAAAAGATCCATCAAGAATATACACCAGGACACGTGTATGTGGTTATTGTATCTATCATTCAACACGACACGCATGACTCCCAGCGCAGATGCAACGCCAGTAATCATTATACCCCATGGTTACAGTATATTTATGGCTCTCCGTCATTGGGGCTAGACTGGAGCCCTTGGACACTCGCCGTGCCAGTCAGCATCTCACTTAAATTTTAAATGTAGATACCCACAGTCATTTATAATGGCCAATGAGAGTTTCAATAAGTAAGCATGTGTAAAGTCATGTTCATGATGATGATGAGAACTAGTAATAAGTAATTGAACATGATTTCATGATAACAATGGTCAAGAGATAAATTCGGCAGCATAACGGTACGATTTATAATTTAGCTCAATCTTTACATTAATGGCTTTAGTCTAGATTGTAATTCACACTCACGAGAACAAGACGAGAGAAGAAGTGCACGCTATCTCCAGGGAACTTCAATGGTACAACCAACTCGTCGGCAATGTGGGAATCCATGGTCAGAGGAGATTTACGGAGGCCTTGGAGAAAAGTCACTAGTCTACCGATTTGAATGACGTAAGAGAGCTTCCAATTTTCCAAGAAAGGGCTGCTTAGAAGTGCAAGTGTGTAGTGAGGTACGCGTGTCAATTCACAATCCATCGGTCTCAATTGCGGAAAAACACTTAACATGATAGCATGCAATGAAACTATGCACTTAACGAAACATGGATTGCAGATTTTAAGATAACAATTCATCATTTTAAGAAGCTAGAATAGTTCAAAGAGTTAATCAACGGTCACATGAAAGTCACGTCATTAAGAAAGTAATTAGAATAATGTTCGTGTACTTAAAGCTTTTTAAATGGGTTAATACTTTTAAGCCATTAGTAGACATCATGTAATGATCAGACCCAAGACATGCAACTTACACGATAAATATCATGTTAACAGACCTCAGGTATATGCGTAAGATTTGCAAGAAAACATGGGTGTTCATGTAAAAATCCTGAGATCGCCACGGACACCAGTAAGTCGCGACGGGGTCAGATCAAAAAGCAACAGTGCCTTGTAAGGATCGCGACAGGCTTGTCATCAGGCAGGCAGATCGCGACGGGTGCTTATGAAGAAGGCGACAGGGCGTTCAGACCCGAGGTCAGGTCGCGACGGTCCCCATAAGGTCACGACGTGTCGGGACCAGAACGCGACAACGGGATGTGAAGAACGCGACGGGGCAGTCAGATCAGGCAGCGAGATAGCGACGGTGTGCTCGTCGCTTTCAGAAAGTGACAGGTGTGCTGTCGCGATGAGACTCAGAACGCGGCCTATCGGGCCGTTGCGTTCACAGGGTCTGCGCCTGACTCCGACAGAGAAAGGACATGTTCTTGGATTGCGGTCCAAAACTGCCTTATATTGACACAGGGTGCTTCAAAAATAGAGAACAAATTGTACGGTGCATGAAAAATAACGAAACTAGTTTTAATCCAACCTAGACATGCAAGGGTGCTTCCAGTAAATCGGAATTAGAATACAAGGATGGTTTCGATAGGCTTTAATCTAGTCAAACACAAACGTAAAACCTAGTGCAATTTGAAAACGTAGTTTCATGCAGCACCCTCTTTCCACGCTTATGACTTTATAACTATTGACATTTCGACATGATGTTCAACACAGGACTGACGAGGACAACTAGTAGAAAAACTTTCATGTTGTGGGTTTTCTCTAATTCGGTCTTGAATCACGTGCAACATATAAAGAACGGGAAAAGCCCTAACAATGCGCGACTTTGGCAAAACGCTTATAGTTCAAAATCTACACATGAATTCGACGAACCAGTGGGAAACGAAAGTTAAATTGATGCTCTACACATTGGTATAGGATAAGTTAAGGTTTGGCCTGAGAAACCTACCTTCTGGGTTGAAGAAGTCTCATTTTTCCAGAAAACCCTGTTCAGACCACTTGAAGGAGAACGCTTAATACTCTGTGTATACTGCATGGAATTTGGTCATTCACTTGGGTTAGAACGTAGCCTCAACCCTCTTTTCCAGGGATGTAAGCCTTGCAAGTTTTGGTTTAGGTTTGGCCTACCTTTGATCGACTTCAAGTGGACGGTTTGTGCATGTCGTAGCAGACGAACGGGGGAAGAAGATAGCTTCTTGTGGTGATCCACAGCCCCAGCCACCAAGAGCTCCTCCACATGACCCCAAAAGTTCTAAACTCGTACCTAGGGTTGGGGGAAGAGTATTTAAGCATCTAGGGGTTTTAGGAGTCCTAATTCAACAAGGAAGAAGGTTGCGGGATTGACTTGTGTCTTTCCATAATTGAAGATCTCTCCCTCCATTAGAGAGCTTTGTCCATCAAGCAACCTCCATGGGTGGGTAGGCACGAATTTGGGTGCCAAGAATGCATGATTGCATCCCAATCAACCTTAATTACCTCTTTATAATTTCAGCTTATATTTAGGTTACGAATTTCCTTACATTTTTCTTGCTTCATTTGATTTTTGGGCCATATGTGTCCATTGGCCCAATTATGATTTGGGTCATTAATATATATGTTGAAAGTCTTTCCCAACATTTTTATTAAATTTTTGGTTGCGTCTCGATTTTCATGTTAACGGTTTCCGACGTGTTTCCTTATTTGGATAATCGGTCACGATAACTCTTAAACCTAGCCCGAATGATTTTTCTTGGCACAAATTTCTTTGTGGAACATTGAGTAATAATGTTTGGGGTTGATTTATAATTTTTTACGGAATGTTCTGATATTTTTAGCACATACGATAATGATACGTAAGTTTAAATACTTTGGTATTATGGAATTATTTATTTCCATTTATTTGAATTTTTATAAATTTAAAATTTCCAGGGTGCTACACCCTCCCCCCACTAAGAGAATTTGGTCCCAAATTCATGTATAGGAAGTTTATTAAGATTATCAAGTGAGGTTACTTACTTGTGAATAGTCCGGGTACTTTTGCGCATTGCTTCCTCGGTTTCCCACGTGTCGTCTTCATCCATACGTTGATTCCATCTAACCCTTACTAATGGATGTCCTTGTTCCTTAGTTGGCGCAGTTCCCGGTCCACGATCTTAATTGCTTCTCTTGATATGTCCGTCTTGTTGAATTCCAGGAGCTCATATTCTATGACATGCCACGGGTCTCGTACATACTTTTTCAACATGGATATGTGGAACACATGTGTATTCCATCCATTTGTGGTGGTAAAGCGAGACGATAAGCCACCTCGCGACTCTTTCCAGATTTCAAAGGCCCGACGAACCTTGGTGACAACTTGCCTTTAATACCAAAACGCCTGATCCCACGGCCTGGAGACACTTTCAAGAATACATGTTCACCACCTGAAACTCCAGGTCTCTTCTTCTATTATCTGCATATGCCTTTTGTCTTTGCTGCGCCACGCCATTCTTTCTTTAATAAGCTTTACCTTCTCTGTGGTTTCCCTTATCATCTCTGGTCCTAGTATTTGTTTTTCGCCAACTTCATACCAGCATATTGGGATCGGCAACTCCTGCCATAGAGTGCTTCAAATGGTGCCATTTGAATGCTAGCCTGATAGCTATTGTTGTAGGCGAACTCCACAAGAGGTAAGTGTTCATGCCAGCTACCTCCAAAATCTAGGACACATGCTCTAAGCATATCTTCAATCACCTGGTTGGTTCTCTCCGTCTGACCATCTGTCTGTGGATGGAAAGCCGTGCTAAAGTTTAGTTTAGATCCCAAGTAATGTGTCCTTTCCAAAAGTGGGATGTAAACCTAGGGTCTCTATCAGACACGATAGACACTGGTACTCCATGTAATCTGACTATTTCCTTCACATACAATGCAGCCAGAACATCTACTGACCACTTATTCTTCACTAGCAAGAAGTGAGCTGACTTAGTTAAGCGGTCGACTATAACCCAGATACCATCGAATCCACCTCTAGATTTGGGTAGTCCGAAAATAAAGTCCATCCCTATACCTTCCCATTTCCATGCCGGGATTTCTAGGGGTTTGAGTTTACCTGCGGGTCGCAAGTGTTTCGCCTAACCTTTGACATGTTAAGCATGAGCGCCATATTCTGCCACCTCCCTCTTCATATTTGGCCACCAAAAGCTTCTCTTCAGATCCTGATACATTTTGGTAGTTCCAGGATGAATGGTATACCTAGTCTTGTGAGCCTCATCCATAATCATTTTCCTTGTCTCCGCTTGGTCGGGTACACAGACTCGATCCCGGAACAATAGTCTTCCATCTTCAGTTAATGAGAAATCCGGCCTATGGTCTAGATTAGCCTTAATCTCCACAAGTACAGGGTCATTGTCTTAGAGTGTTGTGATGTCCTCCAATAGTGTAGGTTGTGCTCTAACACTAGCAACAGGCATCCCTTCTCTTTGATGTCAGCATCAATATTTAACTTGGCAAAGTCTTCTAATAATTTCCATTCGCCCCATTAACTTGACAATGTGATCATTGGCTTTCTACTTAGAGCATCTGCCACAACATTTGCTTTTCCTGGATGATATTGGATCGTGAAGTCAAAGTCTTTGAGATACTCCAACCACCTCCACTGTCTCATATTCAAGTCATGCTGAGAAAACAGATACTTCAAGCTTTTATGGTCAGAAACACACAATGAACTTCTCACCATATAGATAATGACGTCATATCTTCAAGGCGAAGACTACGGCAGCTAGCTCCAGATCATGTACAGGATAATTGTCCTCGTGCTTCTTCAATTGTCTGGACCGTAGCATATAACTTTCCCATTTTGCATCAGCACACAGCCTAGGCCGATCCCGGATGCATCAGTGTATACTTCAAACTACTCCCAGTAACTGGCAGTGTCAGTACGGGTGCTGAGGTAAGGTGCTTTTCAATGCCCTGAACTTTCTTCACATTCATCAGTCCATGCAAATGGATTCTCCTTCCTAGTAAGCCTGGTCAATGGTACGGCTATCTTTGAGAAATCTTTAATGAAGCAACGATAATAACTGGCTAAACCCAGAAAGCTCCTAATCTCCGACACAATTGTCGGCCTTTCCCAGTTCTTTACCGCCTCCACCTAGATGGATCCACAGAGATTCCTCCTTGGATATGATGTGACCAAGGAAAGACACTTCCTCCATCCAGAATTCACACTTACTAAGTTTAGCATAGAGTTGATTATCTCTGGCACTTGCAGCAGAGCCACCTGTGTTCATGTTCTCATGTCTTCTAGATTTGGAGTAAATAGGATGTCATCAATGAACACCCACTATAACTGGTCCAAGTATGGCCTATAAATATGTTCATAAGTTGCATGAAAGCGTTAGAGCATTTGTTAAACAAACGGCATGACCACGAACTCATAGTGACCATATCTACTCCGGAATGCAGACTTGTGAATATCCTCCTCCTTTATTCTTAGTTGATGGTAGCCTGATCTTAGATCTATCTTGGAGAATATTGTGCACCGGAGATCTGGTCAAATAGCTCGTCGATGCGGGGAAATGGATACTTATTCTTTATTGTCACTGTTTTTACTGACGGTAATCTATGCATAGTCTCATTGTCCTCCTTCTTTCTGACAAATAGCACTGGCGCTCCCCCGGGGATGTGCTAGGCCTGATAAAACCCTGATCTAGCAATTCTTGGACCTGTCTTTTCAACTCCTGCAATTCAATAGGGGACATGAGATATAGAGCTTTTGAAACAGGGGCTGCCCCAGGGAGTAACTCAATGGTGAAGTTTACCTCCCGCTCAGGTGGTATACCAGGTAATTCCTCTGAGAATACATCAGGATAGTCCCTGGCTATTAGAATGTCTTCTAGGGTGGTTTCTTCTTTCAGTTGCCAAGACTGAAACTAGGATGCATCACAACCCTAGTTGATCAGCTTAGAAGCCTTTAAGGAGGATATCAAGATAGGGTGTTTGTGATAACGGGTGCCAAGTAGTGATAGAGTTGGAAGGTTTGGTCTTTTAAAAGTGACCCTCCTATGGTGACAGTTTACATCTGCATCATATTTGATTAGCCAATCGACACCCAGATGGCATCATACCCTTCATATCTAAACAGATAAGGTCTGCAGGGAGATTGTGTCCTCCAATTATAGTTTCACATTTGGCAAGTAATGGGTAAGTTAGATTCTGAGCCTAGTGGAGAGGCTACAGTGATCTTGGATTTCAAGGTACAAGTTTGACAGGTAGAGTTGCAGCAAATGTGGTAGAAATAAATGAATATGCAGCTCCAGTATCAATAAGCACAATGCAGGTTGCGAGTGTATGGAAATGGTACCTTCCACCATACCCCTTCCTCGGTAGGTCAGCTTCTATGACAGCATTAAGGCGTCCCTGACGCCGTGGTACATTCTAAGCTCTGCCTGGCTGGTCCTTCAGCATAGGACAATCAGGAATACGGTGGTCACGACCTCCGCATTTCAAGCACGCCCGAGCTTCTTCCAGCATTCTTCAGCTCGTGTCCAGTTTATCACAAATTTGCAGTTTTCAGCCAACTGCCTACCTTCACTTTGACTCTCTTGTCTCCAGCACATCTCTTCCGGCATTCGGCCTCTTGTTGTTGTTGTTGACGTTGTTGTTACGAAAAGTTGGAGCAATATTAGGTGCCCCCTCTTGACGAAGACCGGCTTGGAGTTGTCCTTGCCCCTCATGCCCTCTACTTTGGCCATGGTGTCTTCCACCAGCTGAGCTCTTTGGACCATCTCAGTGTAAGTTTGAATGTTGTGTGGTCCAGCCTTTCAATGAACATGGGCCTGAGCCCATCCATGAACCGATTTGCCTTAAGTCTTTCAGTTCCCACCAAGTGTGGGGCATACACCGCAAGACGCGCGAACTGAGCCTCATACTCAGCCACGGACATCCCTTTCTATTTAGTGCGGAAACTCCGCTGCCTTCTTCTCCTGACTCTCTCAGAGAAATACTTTCCCCGAATATCTCAGGAATCCGGCCCACTCCAGTTCGCCAACATTAGGCAGTGGGCCGATGTGGCCTTCCACCATGCTCGGCATCCTTAGTGAATTGGAAAGTGGCCAGTACCACCTTCTCCCTATTAGTGCATTGCATGACTTGGAAGATCCTTTCTATCTCCTCCTGCCAGTTCTCTGCTTCGTCCGGATCAGGGGATCCAGAGAAACGAGGAGGGTTTAAACTCCTAAAATTCGGTGCAAATCACCGGCTCCATTCCTTGCTACAGCCTGATTTCCAGCCTGAACTACATTTTGTAATGCCTGGGTCAATCCAGCCACGGTTTCTTGCATAGCTTGCCACTGATTACGAGCCATTGCAGTTGAGTGCAAGAGTTATGAGGGTTCCTGAGAAAAGATGGAAACCAATTAATGTCTCTAGATACATTATAAGAGTCAATGGGTAGGAGTGTTTAATTCTTTCTAACATATTCCCAGTCTCTACCCATTCTCACCAGGTACTATATTTAATTTCCATGACCTAGGTTCCATAGGTATCTCCTATTCCTGAGACATATATCCTATTTGGTTTTCCTAGGCTCTGATACCACTAAACTGTCACGTCCCGAGAATTACGCAGCGGATATTAGTTCGAAGAATTCGAGTCGATATTTGAGACGTGAACAGTCGGCAATAACCTCTAGCTAGCACGCACTAAATGTATAACAACATACATCATCATAGGGCCCAATATTGAACTCAATAAATTGTATTCAAATCTCATATTTGTCTCAAATAAACTAATACAGGACTAAGACTCAATAAAAGCAAAAGTACATAATACCTCACTTCCTACTACATTGTTCTAACACTCAAAATAAACTAACTATAGATAGACTCAGTTGGAACGCTCATCACTCGGACGCATTCCCATCCTCGACTTGCTCTTCCTCTTGAACTTCATAGTCACCTAGATTTGGTAAAAGTAGGGGATGAGCAAACTAGCCCAGTAGGATTTATATCTCAATGTGCGGGCAATGATATAAGTGATTAGCAATTTAGAACTAGGTAAGCACGATGATGTCATGATATGCATGTACGAATAAAACTCATTAAAACATACATGAAACAAGCTAGATAGAGTGATCATGATAGAACAAGATTTAGAACAGATGAAACGATAGAACTAGCAATAGATCACTTTGTACAAGCACGCAAGATTTCACTTGATGTCAAAACGCAAGATATCACTATTGCAATAAATGCAGGATGCCCATATCACGCAAGCAAGCAAGCAAGCACGAGCACGATCATGTAACACTAATCAGGCACGTAGACACTAATGTACACCAAGAAAAGATCCATCAAGAATGTACACAGGACACGTATGTGGTTATTGTATCTATCATTCAACACGACACGCAGACTCCCAGCGCAGATGCAACGCCAGTAATCATTATACCCCATGGTTAACAGTATATTATGACTCTCCGTCATTGGGGCTAGACTGGAGCCCTTGGACACTCGCCGTGCCCGGTCAGCATCTCTCACTTAAATTTTAAATGTAGATACCCACAGTCATTTATAATGGCCAATGAGAGTTTCAATAAGTAAGCATGTGTAATGTCATGTTCATGATGATGATGAGAACTAGTAATAAGTAATTGAACATGATTTCATGATAACAATGGTCAAGAGATAAATCGGCAGCATAATCGGTTCACATAACGGTACGATTTAATTTAGTTCAATCTTCATTAGTTAGTCTAGATTGTAATTCACACTAACGAGAACAAGATGAGAGAGGAAGTGCACGCTATCTCCAGGGAACTTCAATGGTACAACCAACTCGTCGGCAATGTGGGAATCTATGGTCAGTGGAGATTTACGGAGGCCTTGGAGAAAAGGTCACTAGTCTACCAATTCGGAATGACCGGTAGAGAGTTCCCAATTTCCCAAGAAAGGGCTGCCTAGATGTGCAAGTGTGTAGTGAGGTACGTGTGTCTTCACAATCCATCGGTCTCAAACTCGCGGAAAAACACTTAACATGATAGCATGCATGAAACTATGCACTTAACGAACATGGATTGCAGGATTTTAAGATAACAATTCATCATTTTAAGAAGCTAGAACAGTTCAAGAGTTAATCAACAGTCACATGAATAGTCACGTCATTAAGAAAGCAATTAGAATAATGTTCGTGCACTTAAAGCTTTTTAAATGTGTTAAACACTTTTAAGCCATTAAGTAGACATCATGTAATGATCAGACCCAAGACATGCAACTTACACGATAATATCATGTTAACAGACCTCGGGTATATGCAGTAAGATTTGCAAGAAACAATGTGGTTTCATGTAAAAATCATGAGATCGCGACGGACACCAGTAAGGGTCGCGACGGGGTCATGTCAGAAAGCGACAGTGCCTTGTAAGGATCGTGATAGGCTTGTCAGATCAGGCAAGCAGATCGCGACAGGTGCTTATGAAGAAGGCGACAGGGCGGTCAGACCCGGAGGTCAGGTCGCGACAGTCCCCAGTAAGGGTCGCGACGTGTCGGGACCAGAACGCGACAATGGGATGTGAAGAACGCGACGAGGCAGTCAGATTAGGTAGCGACATAGCGACGGTCTGCTCGTCGCTTTCAGAAAGCGACGGGTGTGCTATCGCGATGAGAATCAGAACGCGGCCTATCGGGCCATCGCGTTCGTAGGGTTTGCGCCTGACTCCAATATAGAAAGGGCATGTTCTTGGATTGCGGTCTAGAACTGCCTTATATTGACACAGGTGCTTCAAAATAGAGAACAAATTGTACGGTGCATGAAAAATAACGAAACCAGTTTTAATCCAACCTAGACATGCAAGGGTGCTTCCAGTAAATCGGAATTAGAATACAAGGATGGTTTCGACAGGCTTTAATCAAGTCAACACAAAGGTAAAACCTAGTGCAACCTGAAAACGTAGTTTCATGTAGCAACCCTCTTACCACGCTTATGAACTCTCTAACTATTGATATTAGACAAGACGTTCACACAAGACATGATGAGGACAACTAGTAGAAAAACTTTCATGTTGTGGGTTTGTTCTAATTCGGTCTTGAATCACGTGCAACTTATAAAGAATGGGAAAAGCCCTAACAGTGCGCGACTTTGGCAAAATGCTTATAGTTCAAAATCTACTCAATGAAATTCGATGAACCAGTGGGAAACGAAAGTTAACTTGATGTTCTACACATTGGTATAGGATAAGTTAAGGATTGGCCCAAGAAAACCTACCTTCTTGGTTGAAGAAGTCTCATTTTTCCAGAAAACCTATGTTCACACCACTTGAAGCAGAACGCTTATACTCCGGTATACTGCATGGAATTTGGGCATTCCACTTGGGTTAGAACGTAGACTCAACACTCTTTCCAGGGATGTAAGCCTTTCAAGGTTTGGTTTAGTTTTGGGCCTACCTTTGATCGACTTCAAGTGGACGTTTGTGCAGGTCGTAGCAGACTAACGGGGGAAGAAGATGAGCTTCTTGTGGTTGATCCATAGCTCCCCAGCCACCAAGAGCTCCTCCACACGACCCCAAAAGTTCTAAACTCGTACCTAGGGTTTGGGTGAACAGTATTTAAGCATTTAGGGGTTTTAGGAGTCCTAATTCAACAAGGAAAGAAGGGTTGCGGGATTGACTTGTGTCTTTCCATAATTTGAAGATCTCTCCCTCCATTAGAGAGCCTTGGCCATCAGCAACCTCCATGGGTGGGTAGGTACGAATTTGGGTTGCCAAGAATGCATGATTGCATCCCAATCAAACTTAATTACCTCTTTCTAATTTCAGCTTATTTATGGTTACGAATTTCCTTACATTTTCTTGCTTCATTTGATTTTTAGCCATATGTGGTCCATTGGCCCAATTATGATATTGGGTCATTATATATAATGTCGAAAGTCTCTCCAACATTTTTATTAAATTTTTGGTTGCGTCGTATTTTTGTGTTAACGGTTTTCTGACTTGTTTCCTTATTGGATAATCGGTCACGATAACTCTTAAACCTAGCCAATGATTTTTTCTTGGCACAAATTTCTTTGTGGAACATTAGGAATAATGTTTGGGGTTGATTTATAATTTTTACGGAATTTCTGATATATTTTAGCACATACGATAATGATACGTAAGTTTAAATACTCTGGTAATATGGAAATTATTTATTTCCAATTATTTTGAATTTTTATAAATTTAAAATTTCCGGGGTGCTACACTTTACATTAATGCTTTAGTCTAGATTGTAAATCATACTCACGAGAACAAGATAGAGGAAGTACACGCTATCTCCAAGGAACTTCAATGGTACAACCAACTCGTCGGCCATGTGGGAATCCATGGTCAGAGGAGATTTACGGAGGCCGTGGAGAAAAGGTCACTAGTCTACCGATTCAGAATGACCGGTAGAGAGCTTCCAAATTCCCAAGAAGGGCTGCCTAGATGTGCAAGTGTGTTGTCACGTACACGTCTCAATTCTCAATCCATCGGTCTCAAACTCGCGGAAACCACATCATGATGGCATGCGATGACAATGCATTTAACTATACATGGGTTTGCAAGATTTTACGATAATAATTATCATTTAATCAAGCTAGAATGGTAACCAGAGTCATCACAAGTTTCATGAATGATCATATCATTAAGAAAGCAATTAGAATAATATTCATGTAATTAAGGCTTTTAAATTGGTTAAACACTTTTAAGCCATTAATAGACATCATGTAATGATCAGACCCACGACATACAATTTACACATGAAAATCACATTAAACAGACCTTGGGTATCGCAGTAAAATTCACAAACGAAATAAGTGGGGTTTTATGCAAAATACTGAGTTCGCGACGGACCCTAGTAAGGGTCGCGACGGGGTCAGATGAGATCGCGACAGTGCCTTGTAAGGATCGCGACAGGCTTGTCTGATCAGGCAGGCAGATCGCGACGGGTGCTTATGAAGAAGGCGACAGGGCGGTCAGACCCGGAGGTTAGGTCTCGACGGTCCCCAGTAAGGGTCGCGACGTGTCAGGACCAAAACGCGACAATGGGATGTGAAGAACGCGACAGGGCAGTCAGATCAGGCAGCGAGATAGCCACGGTGCGCTCGTCGTGTTCAGAAAGCGACGGGTGTGTTGTCGCGACGAGACTCAGAACGCGGCCTATCGGGCCGTCGCGTTCACAAGGTCTACTTTTAATTTTTTCTGCTTCTTCCATTTTTCTTGGTTATTTGCTGCAGAAGAAACCACATTAGTTATTTACTGTTATCAGTGTTCTCTATTCGGGTCATTATCTACTACATATAGAATGAGATTTTATATGTCCTCATATTTTTATCATGGTCCCCCAAAATGGAATGAGCTTTTATATGTCCTCCGGAAGGTACAGAGTTCACAGATCAAAGGAAATATGACCAAAGCTGATATCAGTTTCTATGACTATCAGCACAGATGGATGACAAATTTATTATTTTCTAGATATGAAGGAAGGGCACATGCTTGTGTCTATATTCCAGTGTCATGGTATTTTTCTTACCTGATTATTTGAACCTAAGTAATTATATTCTAAGAATGCTATATTATGTGGTATCGATTGATGTTGGATGACAGATTTTTTCTGGTTAGCTTCTTTTTTATTCTGTTGTTGCAGGTGGATCTTAACTGGGTTTTTGCTCCATGCTGGCTTTTCCATTACCTGCTGCCTTGATGTTTCTATGTGTACATCAGGAACAATTCTTTTAACATGTGTTATCTTTCTATTCCAACACTTGTCAAATTGATCATTTCTCAACTTTTTTACTTGTAGTTGATATCAAAAAGAGTTAAATTGTTGGATATGTATGGAAATATAGTGGCCATGGGTATTGTCATGAGTACAGATCCAACAAAAATAGTGATGGGTAGGCCTATTGGCCAAGACTTTTGTGAAGTTGCTGTTTTATTGGCGAACAAACCTGAATCCCCACAATTTATCAAGGACGATAATAGGAAGACAATGAAGGATGCTATTGGAAGCCACATCTTATGGTTTCTACAATATGTATGTGTTCTACTTGTTTATACTTTAAATGTTTGTCATGTTGAGATAAAATTTATCCTAACTTTGCTTTGTCTCTCTTTGTTTTTTTTTTTTGACAATTTCAGGTGCAATTTGATTCTAAGAGACAAGTTGGTGATCAAGATTAGTATCTTAGTTATATGTGATGTTCCAGTTATTCATGTACACACGTCTTATCCATTGGATAAACAATTATGGAAAGTACTTGTCATGTATTACTTTAATCTTAGTGATGAAACTTTCTTAGATGTCTATTTCACCTTTACTTTTGATGTTATTAAATTGTGAGAAATTGTGGATGTTTGTGAATGAATGTGTTGGATGGATGTGTGAATAGATGTGTACATGAAGTGTTGGTTGTGGATATGAATGATATGAAATGTTGGTTTTGAATGTGAATGGTATGAAATGTTAGTTGTGGATGTGAACATATAAGAGTGTTTGTAATGGGTGGCCCAGTCACATTTATAAAATTATGTGCAGTTGTAATTTGGTAGGTATATGTTTTCCTACAACTATTATTTGGTAGGTGTATCTATCTGGTGCATCTACTTAAATAACCTACACAATATATACGTGGTAGGTAAAGTCACAGTCTACACCTACATAATGTATATGTGGTAGGTAAAGACAAAGTTTACACCTACGACTTTTACTTTGTAGGTATATGTTTTACCTACGGTGTTTATACCTACGAGCCAAGTCGCAGGGAAAGTTGTAGGTAAAGACTATTACCTACTATTTTTCGCCTACACCTACGGTTTTGGGTTGTAGGTATAGCTTGTTTTTCTAGTAGTGACATGTTCTTGGATTGCGGTCCAGAACTGCCTTATATTGACATAGGTGCTTCAAAAATAGAGAACAAATTGTACGGTGCATGAAAAATAACGAAACCAGTTTTAAACCAACCTAGACATGCAAGGGTGCTTCCAGTAAATTGGAATTAGAAAACAAGGATGGTTTCGACAGGCTTTAATCAAGTCAAACACAAACGTAAAACCAAGTGCAACCTGAAAACGTAGTATCATGCAGCGACTCTCTTACGACGCTTATAACTCTCTAACGGTTGACATTTAGACAAAATGTTCAACATAAAACATGACGAGGACAACTATTAGAAAAACGTTCATGTTTTGGGTTTTCTCTAATTCAGTCTTGAATCACGTGCAACATATAAAGAACAGGAAAAGCCCTAACAGTACGCGACTTTGGCAAAACGCTTATAATTCAAAATCTACTCATTAAAATTCGATGAAACCAGTGGGAAACAAAAGTTCACGTGATGCTCTACACATGGGTATAGTATATGTTAAGATTTGGCCCGAGACATCCTACCTTCTGGGTTGAAGAAGTCTCATCTTTCCAGAAAACCCGTGTTCAGACCACTTGGAGGAGAATGCTTACTGCTCCGTGTATACTGCATGGAATTTGGGCATTCCACTTGGGTTAGAATGTAGACTTGACCCTATTTCTAGGGGTATAATCCTTGCAATATTTGGTTGAGGTTTGACCTACCTTTGGTCGACTTCAAGATGACTGTCTGTGCAGGTCGCAGCAGACGCAACGGGGAAGAAGATGAACTTCTTGTGGTCGTTCCACAACTCCTCAGCCACCAAGAGCTCCTCCACACGACCCCAGCAAGTTCTAAACTCGTCCCTAAGGTTTGGGTGAAGAGTATTTAAGCAACCAAGGTGTTTAGGAGTTCTATTATGACTAGGAAAGCTAAGTTGCGGTTTTGACATGATAGTTTCCTATTTTTGATGATTTCTTCCTCCCATTGAGTGTGTGAGGCTTTAGGAAACCTCCCACCATAGTTAAGAACGAATTTGGGTTGCCATGAATACATGATTGCATCCCAATTCAACTCAAATTGCCTCTTTCTAATTTCAGCCTATTTAGTGTTACGAATTTCCATGCATTTTCTAGCTTTATTTGATTATTGGGCCAAATGATGTCCATTGGCCCAATTATGATATTGGGTCATTATATGTAATGTTGGATGTCTCTCCAACACTTTTATTTAATTTTTTGATTGCGTCGTATTTCCGTGTTAACGATTTTCCGACTTGTTTCCTAATTTGGATAATCGGTCACAATAACTCTTAAACCTAGCCCAAATGATTTTTATTGACCTAAATTTCTTGATGAGTCATTAGAGGATAATATTTGAAGTCCATATATGATTTTTATTTAATTTTATGACTCATCCAAGTACGTGTGATAATTAGTTTCCGACTTATTCATGAATTATGATAATAAGTCGTGAAACACTTTAAACTTGGCTAATCCGATTTTTCTTGGTAAAAATTTCTTTGTGAAACTTTTAGTAATAATTTTTGGGGTTGATTTATAATTTTACAGAATTTTCCGATGTGTTTTAGCACATACGATAATGGTACGTATGTTTTAAATAATCTAATATTATGGAAATTATTTATTTCCATTTATTTAAATTTTTATGTAATTAAAATTTCCGGGGTGCTACAGTGGTAGAGGCATTCGATGCCTTCTATTGCCAGGGTTTCTTTGGATGACAACCCAGGGTTCTATTGGGTGCCATACCGGGCTGATAATTGGCACAGGTGGCTGAGGTGTCACACCCCGAATATGAACTTTTGGAGCCGGTTTCTTATCCGATCTCTTCTTCGTCTTGTTGGATACTCTTTGACACTCTCCTGCTCCTTGATTGGGGTGAGGATATGACTCTCATATGTTTTCTCCATGCTGGCTTCGGAGATCTCTTCTGGCAATTGCTAGTATAGAGAGATCATATTGATCGCAGTTTGCCGGGCAAGGGGCTCATATGGTTGGGGTGGATCAACCTTGTAATCCCCCATTTGCAATTCCCCTTTTTGATCAAAGACTCCATGATGTCTTTGAAAACATAAGAGTCTTCCAAAGGATGCCCTAGGATCTGATGGTATAGATAGTACCGGGGATCATCCTTCTATGCAGCCTGGTCAGGTCTCTTAGGTGTTGGAAGAGTGATCTTATTGTATCTGATACCTCAATCAAACAATTTTTGTGTTGAGTGTGTATTTGAAACCTTTTAGTGATAATTTTAATCATGACTAATTGACATCACTCATAATTTGATTTTGATGATGACATTTTGTACATTTTGTACATATTAAAATGATGACTAAATGACATGTTAATATTTCATATGTTGATGATAATGACTTATGTTAATGGTTCACACTTCATATTTTCATGTTCACATAACTTTGTCATAGTGGTGTCGACACAGTCTGCATGTTGTCGACATAGTCTGCCAGTGGTGTCGACACAGTCTACGTGTGTTGACACTCACTGTCCCTCCCATAACCTGTTCTGAAGCCAGTAGCCAGTGGTGTCGACACAGTCTGCCTGTATGTCGACACACTTCGACTGAAGCTCAAAAATGGGAATTTTTTTTGGACACGTGGCTGCTTATGAATCAAGAGATTTGACCTAGATTTTTGTGCCCACGCATCCCAAGGCATCTCATGGACATATGGGGCTACAAAAACCCATGATCCTCGTACCCCAAAAGCAACCAAGCCCATACAATTCCCAGAAGAAGCTTTTTGGCGGCGAAAGGGGTTTTTCTAGATCTTACTCCATCTCCAGAAGCTGCAGACCATCCTTTCAAGAGGAAGGGCGTGGTAATCAAGGCCAATCTCTGGAGTGAAGTGTGATGTGCTGAGAAAGGGAGTAGATCTAACTGAAGAGCAGCAGAAGAAGAAGAATTTCTGGAAATTTAGATGCCATTGGAGCAGAGTAGAGCAAATTGAAGGGGATCATCATCGAATTCTTTCAAGTCTTTTTAATTCGAGCTTCTGCAAGACCTCTTCACTAAGGAACATCCAATTTACATTTATTTTACAAATTTCTTGGAGTGTTCTTCTCACTTTCGTCTGTGAGATCTGTTCAGATTTATGTGTATGATTGAGTCTGTGAATCAGATCATGCTAGAGGATATGATTTCTTTTGTCTTTGATCTAGCTCTAGTTTGTGGCCGTCGAGCTCTAGTTTGTGAGTCATCGCACTCACTGTGTGGTTGAGCCGTCGTGTTCTGTTTTAGAGTAGGGGTGCTCCAGGTTGTGTGTTTTGAGCTGTCGAGCTCAAGGGTTTTGGAGTTGTCATGCTTCAGTTTGTGTTGTACTCAGTTTTGAGTAGTGTGGCCTCACTGTGTGAGAGTGGATGCAGGAATCACTGATGTGATTTCCGAACCACCTAAAACTCCTTTGTGCAATGGTTGATCTGCTTGTCTACGCTAGACGCTTGCATAAGATTTTGCCTTCACACTAAGTGTTTAATTGCTTCGCACATCATCTACACACACCCACACTTCATATCAATAAATTGTTTGTCTGAATTGATCTCTGATTCGAAGTAATTTTGAATTGCTTAAGCTTCCGCATTAATTGGTGTTAGATCTATTCAACCCCCCCTTATAGATCTGATCCATCCACCAATTCGATCCTTGAATTGGTATCAAAGAGGGTTAATATTTGTTTCTGATCTGATTGATTGCTTCTGTTTGATCTCTATGTAATTGCTGAATTGTTTGCTTGCTCTTTCATTGTCTCTCATTGTGATTGATGGATTCTCGAGGATTTGTAGCTGAGGGCCATTCCATTAATAGAACACCATTTTTTAATGGGTCTGATTTTATTGGAAAAATCACATGCAAGTTTTTCTTAGGGCTCAAAACTATGAAATCTGGAGGATAGTTGAAGTGGGTCCTTATGAAAATCATGGAGATGAGGAGAATTGGACTAGAGAGCAGATTAGGAAAGCTACTCTTAATTACAGTGCCTGAATATGCTTCAGTGTGTTGTCCACCCTAAGAATATTCAAGAATATCCATGTGTAAATCTGCTAAAGAAATGTGGGATAAACTTGAATTAATGTATGAGGGAACATCTCAAGTTAGGGAAACCAAAGCAAACATACTGTTTGAATATGAATTGTTTATGATCAAATCTACTGAATCAATTTCTAAAATGTTTGCTAGGTTTATGACAATTGTCAATGGACTAAAGGCACTAGGTAAGGAATACACTGATTGTGATCTAGTAAGAAAAATTTGCGTTCTCTATCATCTATGTGGTACACAAAGGCTACAGTGATTGAAGATTCTAAGGATTATCCTAAATTTCTTTGGATGAACTCATAGGATCTAATGACTTATGAAATAAATCTGAAAAGAAGTGAAGAACATATGCTTAAAGCTAAACCAGTAGCACTTAAGGCTTCATCAAACAAACAGAGAAAAATCAATAAAATCAAGTTCTGATGAGTCTGAGTCCAATGAGGATGAACTTGCCCTCATGACTAGGCAATTCAGAAAATTTTTAAAATCAAGAAGAGAAAAATTCAATGGAAGAAAAAAATATTCCTCTAGTAAAAGGAATGCTTCTTCTTCAAATTTTAATATGGTAGAAATCAAAAAATTGATGAAGGTATTATTTGCTACAGGTGCAAAAAGGCATGACACATGAGGGGTGAGTGGTCCTGAGATCAAAAATGACAAATACAAGAAGAAGAACAAATTGAAGAAGCCAAAAGCCATGATAGCAACTTGGTCGGATGACGACCAAAGTGAAGATGAAGAAGAGACTCTTCAAGTTCTGTAAATGAGGAGTTATGCTTTATGTCCAACAGCAGTGATGGAAAGGTAAGTTCTTCTTTTGAACAATATACTATTGAAGATGGAAAGATGCATATGCTGAATTGGTTGAAAATATTCTAAAATAAGAAAAGAAAATAAATATATGAAAAAGAAAATTAAAAATTCATGCATGATACTTCCTTAAATAGAAGAATTGCTGAACTGGAAAATGAAATATCTTAACTTAATGAAAAAAAGGAAGACTTCTGAATGAAATTGAGAATTTAAATTTGCATCTCAAAGGCTAACAATGATTTTGAAAAGCTTTCTGAAAGAATGGAATTGCAACAAAAAGAAAAGCAACAAGCTATTGATGAAATTCAGAAACTTAAGAAGTTGTTGGTGAAAAGAACAATTGATAAAAAATTCACAAATGGAAAAGAAAATCTTGATGCATTGTAGGACTTGAAAGAATACGGAAAAAACATGGACTAGGATTCACCACAGAAAATCACTTGAACAATAAATCTGGCGAAAAAGAAAGCAAACTTTCAAAAAAAAAAATTGATAAAATTATCAAAAGCACTAGTCCCGAGAAAACAAAAATAAACAAGTGTCAAAATAAACATATGATAATCAAAAACCAAAGTGAAAACATTATTTCATATTGAAAAAAGAAACAAAAACATGTGTCGACACTATTTTGATTGGTCGACCCCTGTCAACCAAAGTTGAAAACTGTGGCTCTGAGTCGACACTAGCCAAACATAGGTCGACCTGTCCATTTCTGAAAAATAATAACCAGTTGTACAAAATTCAAATAAAAATATGAAAATATAAAAACATTAAAACAAACCTTCATGATGGTTATTGGAGATCCAAGACATCACATCAATCTAATTGGATCAATTCTTGGAATCAATGGTGTCATAATCCTCATTGGTACCATTCACAATCTTTATCCAAAATTTCTAAGATATCAACAGAATTCTGGTTTAGATTTCATACATGAACAATCATGCCAAAATGCATAATTTCCATGCTTATGAACGGAAGAACACTGGGTTTTCATTCCAAATCAGAATGTTAAAATGCAAAAAAGGAAAATCATTTCTGAAACAAAATAAAAAACAAAAAACAACTCAAATATGGATCAGAAAAGACTTATTGTTTTAGCTCAAACAAAAACTTGGTCCCAACAATGTTTGGGTACCAAAATCTTTCTTTGACCTGATTTATGTAGGAAGGTCGTGCACCCAGCTCCAATGTGTGGTTTCTTGACAGTGGGTGTTCACGACACATGACAGGAGACAGAACAAAATTTTCATTTCTGATGAAAAGGAAGGAGGATCCGTCACATTTGGGGTAAAAATAAAAGAAAAATTATTGGATCTAGAAAGGTTGGTAAATCCTCCTCAAACTCATTGAAAATGTTTTGTTAGTTGATGGTTAGACTACAATCTTTTAAGTATAAGTCAATTGTGAGACAAAGGTCACAAGGTTGTTTTGAATCTAATTTGCAAAATAATTGATTCTTCAACTGAAAAAATAAAAATAAAATTCTTGGTAAAAGAGGGAAAACAATGTCTACATGATCAATCGTGATAAAAACTTTGCTGAAAACATTTGTTTGGTGGCAAATAAAAATGAAATTGATGGACATGGCACAAAAGACTTGGTCATGCAAGTTTCAACACAATAAATAAACTCTTAGGCTAAATAAGGTTAAAGGACTTCCTGAATCTCTTCCCAATGTAGAAAATCAACTTTGTGGGATATGTGCTCAAGGAAAAGAAACTAGAAAATCTTTAAAAAATTTCAATGATGTACTCACTTCTAAGCCACTAGAATTACTCATATGGACTTTTTGGGCCAACAAGAATTCTTAGTCTTAGTGTGGTAAAAGATATGTATTTGTCATCATTGATGATTTTACTAGATACACTTGGGTCATCTTTCTATCCCAACAAAAGTGATACTTGTTTAGAATTTAGGAATTTTTGCACCACTGTCTTAATGGGTTTTTCACATAAAATCAAATCCATTTTGACTATTCATGAGGGAGAATTTGAGAACAAAGCTTTTTCTGATTTGTGTGCTGAACTGAACATTTTTCATAGATTCTCTTCTCCAAGAACTCTAGAACAAAATGGAGTTGTGGAAAGGAAGAATATAAAACCCTTGTGGAAATGGCTAGATCCATGCTTCAGGAAAGTAAATTGCCCAAATCCTTCTGAGCTAAGTTGTGACATAGCAAATCACATCTTGAATAGAGCATTGGTCAGACCAAAAATCAGAAAACCCCCTATGAACTTTGAAAAACAAAAAGCCAACTCTGTCTTATTTTAAAGTTTTGTACATAATAACAATAAAGAAAATCTTGATAATTTGATGCAAAAAGCCATGAAGCCATTTCCTGGCTATTCAGAAATTTCTAGAGCTTTTAAAGTTACATTCTCAAGAATAAAACTGTGGAAGAATCTCCACATGTAGTTTTTGATGAAAAACTCATATCAAACCAATGACTCTACATCTTGCAGGGTTCCTCAAAATAATGAAGAGGATGACTTCGTTGTTGAATCTTCACCAACTGTTGAAGAGAATGAAGATCCATTTGAAAATCAGGACACCCAATCACTTACCACAAGTGGTTCAGGTAATTGTTCTAGAATGAATGCATCCTAAGAGATAATTGGAAAACAGATTTTTAAGAGATCATCCATTGAGAATGTAGTTGTAATGTGCATGATGGAGTTAGAACTAGATCATCTTTTCTAAATGCAATAAATGAAGACCCACTGGCACTAATTTCTCAAATTGAACCCAAGTCAATTGATGAAGCTCTAACTAGTGAGGATTGGATCAATGCAATGCATGATGAACTTCATCAATTTGACAGAAATCAAGTGTGGGAATTAGTACTTAGATCTAGTGACCAATCTGTTATTGGGACTAGAGGGGTGTTCATAAATAAATTGAATGAAAATAGACAGGTTGTTAGGATTAAAGCTAGACTAGTTGCCAAGGGGTATAATCAGAGTTTGGAATTGATTTTGAAGAATCATATGCCCTGTAGCTAGACTAGAAGCTGTGAGAATATTTCTTGCTTTTGCATCATCCTGAAATTTAAAGTTTATCAAATGGATGTGAAAAGTGCTTTCTTGAATAGATACATCAAAGAAAATGTTTTTGTAGAACAGCCTCCCGGATTTGAAAATCAAAAATATCCTGATCATATTTTCAAACTCAATAAGGTTCTTTATGGTCTTAAGCAAGCTCCAAGAGCTTGGTATGACCGTTTGAGCGCATTTTTGTTGAATAAAAGTTACACAAGAGGTAATGTAGACCAGACCTGTTTACTAAAGATGTTAATAATCAAATCATTGTTGTCCAAATCTATGTTGATGACATAATTTTTTGGTCTACAAATAAAGCCCTTTGCACTGAATTTGCTGATCTTATGAAAACCGAGTTTGATGGGAGACTTACAATCTTTTTGGGATTGTAGGTACCTCAAACCATGAAAGGATTTTCATAAGTCAAACAAAGTATGTGAAAGAACTTCTGAAAAGGTTTGATTTTTAGCACCTCAAACACTCAAGCACACCAATGGCAATAAATGTAAGACTAGAGGAAGATTCATTTGGTAAGTTAGTAGATCCAAAGACCTACATAGGTATGATTGGTTCTCTACTTTACCTCACAACCTCTAGACAAGATATTCAGTATAGTGTGGATGTGTGCTAGGTTTCTAGCCAATCCTAAAGAAAGTCACATGTTAGTTGTCAAAATGTTTAAATATCTTGTTGGAACATGTTATTTTGGAATTTGGTATCCTATTGGTTGTAAGTTAGATTAATTGCGTACTGTACTGTTGATTATGCTGGTTGTAAGCTTGATAGAAAAAGTACTAGTGACTTGTGTTTATATCCAGGTGGATGCCTAATTTCATGGGTTGCTAAAAAGCAACATTCAGTAGCTCTATCCAGGTAGAGGCTAAACATGTTGCGGCTGCTTGTTGTGGCACTCAAGTTTTGGGTCTGAAACATCAGCTCCTAGACTATAATACAAATTGGGTTGTATTCCTATTTTGTGTGATAACACTAGTGCTATTAATTTGTCTAAAAACCCAATTCAGCATTCACGAACAAAGAATATTGAAATTAAGGCACCATTTTCTAAGGAATGAGGTCGCTAAGAAATCTTTTGAACTCACTCAATGAAACTGGAAAATAAATTGCAGATTTTTCACTAAGCCTCTTCTAGAAAAAAACAAATTCTCATCTTTAAAAAGAGAGCTTGGTTTGTGCAAATTCCACATTCTTGATATCTTCTATCTCTTTTTGAAAATAAAAGTCTTCATGTTCTTGCAAATAAACTCCTCACTCTCACATTGTCACACCCCAACGCGGAAATATCGGAGCGCGAAGGCAGTTGCAAGAAAAGGTATAGAGCGTATACTAGACATCAAACCATGCACACTGAATAATACTAAAGCAAATCTTTCTCATTAATAATTTTCCAAATGTCTAGTTACAACCACTAATATCAGAGCCATTCTAAAGGGCCAATTACATTGCAACAGAAGGAAATAACTAACTACAACTCTAAGATAACATAATGACTCAAGGGTACTCCTGGCTTCACTCTTGGTCATTCCCTTCCTCGTGAGTGTATGTGTCATCCACGGTCTCACCTGAGAACACAACATCAAATAACGTAGGGTGAGCGATAACACCAGTAGGACTTAAATCTCAGGCTCAAGCAGACTTTAAATAATAAAGCATTTAATGGCAGAGTGTCTAAAGATAGCAGGTACAAGAGAGTCAAAATATAGTAAGAGATAGCACAACAGGTAACAAGATAGCACAATAGCACGAGATCGAGTATAGTTTCCAAAAATAGCACAAGTAGCGAATATAGCACAAATAGCAGGATGGTCATAGCACAACAGCACAAGTATAGTAATAGCACGACGAGTATAGCACTTGTTTGTCATTCTAGACATCGAGAGAGTATAGCACGTTTGTGTTTTGATTGTCATATAGATAGTCGAGATAGATAGCACTTGAGTGTAATGCCAAACACTCTGATCATTTAACTCCCATGGGCACTAGCACTTTCGGGCGCACATCCCAGGACCAGATCGGGCCCTTTATATATTGCCAGGCATTGGTTATATTGTTTATCTTTAGACAATCAGTCAATGGCAGTATAGAGTACCAAGAAATAGATAAGAGCACTAGATGAATAGATGAGCTAGTAGAGTGAACGTGAATAGGTGAGCGAGTAGTAGAGTATAGATGAGAGCTAGTGGACATTGCACGTAATACGTCGAGTAATCAGGCGATAGTAACAGTGCACAACACGCGCACTTGGTGTTGGCAGTTAGGTGGAACTCACGACCCTACCACTGGCCTTGTTATGCACAGGTCCAGAGGTCCGGCGTGATTTAAGACGAGAGTGAATCTCTAATAGCCGTTTGGATCATATAGATCCCTAAAGGGTATCATAGGTATTAGGGTACAACGGCTCGTCGACCATGTGGGAATCCATGATCAGAGGAGACTTACGGAGGCCTTGTGCAAGAGTTCACTAGTCCGGCAAAAGGAATATCCGACGGAGAGTTCACTACAAGCCAAGTAAAGTGTGTATATAAAACAGGTGCTCGACGTTCTAGAGGAATTCTAGGACAGTGGAGCGTCGATATCGGTATTATAAACAATGCAAGAAATGAATACAAGTCCTTAAAATAGGGCAATTAATGTACCTTATTTCAATAAATTACCAGGCACACATTATGAGATATTTTCTGCAATATTTCAGCCATAAATGGATGGTTCAAGTGTGTGAAGTGCAAGAGAAATCATAGATAGAAATAAGTCGTGAACATGTATTTTAAATCATTCAATATAGCATCCTTTTTAAGTAGGGTTTTTACTGGGGGTATAACTGTAAGAAGGCGTAAGGATGGCGACATGGGCCAGGCAGAACGCGACAGGGTCTTGCACAGGTCGCGACAGGGCATGCAAATCGGGTACTGAGAACGCGACGGCTCACCTGTCGCCTTCTTGGTCGCGACAGGGAGGCTGTCGCAATCAGGCCCAGAAAGTGACATGTCGAGGCGTCGCCTTCTGGTTGTCTGCGCCTGACTCTGACAGGAGTTAGACCAGGACATTGGATTGCGGACTAGAACATTTAATTTCGATATAGGGTCATTTAGAAAATCATAACTAATTATATAGTCAACGAAAAATCATGAAACCAGTTGCAAATTAAACCAGACATGTAAGAGTACTTCCAGTAAATCGGAATTAGAGAGAGAGCATGGTTTGAACATGGTTTGAGAACGAACAAGGACGAGTAACATAGAACATGACATAGAGAGCAAGACTGATTTAATTCGAGCAACATGCTCAATGAAATTTAGGCTTTTTAGGGGCAAATGATCCCTAACAACTGAAGTATCTACAGTAAAACTTTCGTAGCATGGGATCAAGTATCATAGAGATTTGAATTAAACATGACACCTCGGGTTATCATGTTTGCAGTTCTTCAAAAATTAAGAACAAAAGATAGGATGGATGGAAAAATATGAAACTTGGGGGTTTCGTTCAAGAGGGTAGGAAGAACCTACAGAAAAAGTTTCATGGTTTATGCTTGTGAGAATGCCTACCTTTGACTCGATTTGTCTTCTAGGGCTAGAACTTGAAGAACAAGGGAAGAAGCTTCAAGCTCTTCTTCTCTCCACGAATCCTCTCCTCCTTAGCCTCTTTTCCCGTCCAGCAACTCTTGGCAACGAGCTAGGGTTGCCCAAGAGAGTTTAAGAGGTGTATTTATGCAAGTATGTATTTCTATTCCTACTATACTCTAATTCCTCTTAAATTACGAAATTCCTTACTCCCACCTTCTTCCTTGCTTCCAATCTCTATTTAGACTTGGAAAAGATCCAAATTCGTGCTAACCCATATGGGGTAGGTTTAGGAATCCAATTCCAACTCTAACTTCCTATTTAATGCATTAAATACCCTAAGTAATAATTTAGTTACGAAATTTAGGGTATTTCCTATTATTCTCCCTTTGTAAATCATATTTTTGACACAATAAATTCTAGAAGATCCATTAAGCAAAGCCCATTATCTTTTCCATTTAATGGGTTTTATTTAATGCTCTATTTAAATATCCATTTAGCTAGGTTTTAAAATCTTTATTTAAATTTTATTTTTCGTAAAAATTCAGGTTGCTACACACATTGCATTGGCATTCTTGGTATATCAAATAGTGATATGAAGAAAGACAAGTCAGGCTTTTCTGGACACTTTCACTATGCGTGAGTATATGTCTCCGCCAAGTATCAAGAGTATTGTATGCAATTGTTGAGAGGGAGTGTAATGACCGACCTCCAAGACCCCCTCCCCCCCCCGCCAGGGGCCCCTGAAGGTCGTGCCGCCATCCATGGATCCGAAGACCCGGAAGGGTTAGAATTTAGTCCAGTGAGATAAGCAATGGATTCAAATAACTATAACAGGAAGAAGACTGTACATTAATAAAGAATTAAGTACAACATGTCCCAAATAAAAGTACAGGTATAGAAAGAAGGCACAGTCCTTAAGGGGCATACACCGAGGACTAGCAAAAAGGCCACTCTCAACTCCCACTACAAGCTCATGCTCACAACTCACACTGCTGGCAACGCACGGCGAAACA
>JACBKR010002736.1:0-33207 GCA_014218235.1 Colocasia esculenta | reverse complement strand
CAAGCTATTCCTAACATATGTACCGTAATGGTAATAGAAAGTGGTGTATATATCGTGATTTGTGCTAGCCGAGTGTGGTGGTCCGGCGCCTATTCGGAATGCCTCTCTAGTCGGGTACCCCAGGTTCTTGTGAGCCAGGCATGTGTGTTTGTTGTGCATGGGTTTGTCCCGGTATTGGTGTACCGTCGAGGTCTGTGTTGTCTTCCTGGACACCCTCACTCCTGAGTTGAGTTGCACGTCCGGCTGAGGGAAAGACGGTAGTGGGACAGTGACTTCCCAGAGCTTGTTTTTAGTCGCTTGTAGCGCGCTCGTAGTTGGGGTACGGACACCAGTAGTCGACACTGGTCCCCAGCTAGTCCTGTTTTCCAGTGCCTCACTTTAGGGTGCTCGGCCAGAGACCCTAGAGGTGCCAGGCATGGACCTGCAGCTGTGTGTCTGCAGGAGTGGTGTTGTGGTGGTCTCCACAGTTGTTTGACTTGTTCTCGTGGAGTGGCAGTTGGACCTTTCGTCCGTGACTGCGAGACTGAGAGGTTGTTCTTGTGTTGTGTTTTCCGGGGTGGATACTGGCCTGATCAGCTAGTATCCGTTCCCTGTGTGGTGGCGTCGTTCCTTTCCGACTCGTGCTTTGCCACTGGCTGTGATTCGTGAGTTTGTGACTCGTAGTCGAGGTTGACCCGTTCGAGGTGTCCTGGTGTTGGCACAGTTGTGACTGCGATTGTGGCTTGTGGTGTGCCCGAGTGGTGGCACAGTTTGGTTATGGTTGGTGAGTGTTGACTCACCAAATATGGTTTAGCTTGCTATGGTGTGCCCTGTTACGGCACTGGTTTACTTGCGGTTTCCGTGCTGGTACCTTGTGGTAGTAGGTATCTGTACCCTGTGTGGTAATGATTTGTGGTGGTATGTCGTATACCAGTCTTTTCTGGTGTTGACGTGGAACCGTGTTTCGTGGAGGTCGTGTGGTGTGACCTTCCACTCAATGTGCTTTACCTTCCTCGAGTAAGCTTCCGTATACGATTTTCGTGTGTGATGGATTGGCCCGCTGTAGCCGATCATGTTACCTGGTGTGTGTAGCTTCTGATATATCGTGGTTTGGGGTTTAATGGACCAGCACTTGATTGGCTGTCCTATTACCCACGAGGTTGAGGTTCGCCTGGGAAGCTTGCAGCCTAGGCAGTGACTTACCTGTGTGGCTTAAACCGTGGGCGACCAGTTCTTATTATGGTTTGCCTGTGAGTTGCTCGGAGTGGTGGTGCTTTCACATGGCATTTGATGCCGTGTCGCGCACCGTGGCGACCTTTGTGGTGAAGGTCCCTCCCCTCGTGCTATTTTGAGGTTGAGCTGGTTGCTCCCCTCGTGCGCATGGTTTTCTTGTGGTGCGATAGGTTGTGGTGACCTATTGTCCTGTCTCTCGCTGTGCTGGTTTCTTGTTGCTTGACTGGATGATGTAGGGCAGCGTGCCCTGTGTTCAGTGTGAGGCGGCACCGGGTGTGCTTCTGTTTGGCTTGCTTGTGCAAGCATTGTTTCGGTGCATGTTTTGCTTGTGCCTCGGCTGTGCTTGGGAGGCACTTGTCGCCGTTTGGTCTGTGGCCCTCTCCGCTTGCGTGGTGGGAGCGGTGCCTTGTGTTGTTGGCTTCTAAGAGCCAATATGGTTGTTGCGCTCTTGAAGCTGTTCGTTTTTCGCGCGTTTCTCTTGTGGGTCTCTGGTGGAGAGTCCCTTCCTGTTGGCCTTGAGTCGTCTCAGGCCGCTGGTGCGGTTGCGTACTGCACCGTGAGAATGCTTCCTTTTCGATGTTTTGTGTCCTTGTGCCTTGAGGGTTCGTGGCGGTGTGGCATGTTCTACCCTTTGTGGCGTGCGGTTTCTTGTGGGCGACTTTTGACAGGTCTCTTGTGCAGAGTCCTTCCTGTTAGCCATGCTGTTTTGGCCGGTGCAACAGTGTTACATCTTGCCGAGTTTTGGAATATTTTATTTCACTTAACCCCCTAACTTTTCTATCTTTAACATTTTTACTTTGACTTTTAGAAATTAGAGGATGTCCCTTTCAAATCTCCAATCGGCCATTCAAGCTCCGAGTGAGCTCCGATCGGGAATCCGATTGTGTCTCTATCGGGGATCGGTAGAAATTACATCAAGGGTCTAGAAAAATTAACATTTGCATGAAAACCCCATATTTTTATAATGTAGATATGCCCCTCCTATTTACATTTATACTTTTTCCTTTTATTTAATTCTGGGCTCAGTGTGAACGGGGATATATCCATATCCTTATCTTCATTCTTTACCAAATGCTAACCTCTAGGAGTATCCTTTACTCTTACCATTTACCTTAGTAGTATCCTTTTATTAATATCATTACTATTTGTCATTAGTAATATCCTTTACCAATAATAGTATCATTTAGCATATTTTTAGTCAGACCTCCGATAGGTCCGAATTTGCTTAATCTATCCATCTGCGTACAAATCGCATTACGTTTTCTTGACCGTTTCTTACTTATTTATCATTTTTACCTTGGGGTATTACACCCTCCCCCACTTATAAGAATTTGGTCCCCCAAATTCTACATAATGTATCTAGAATGGAAAGGTACTTACCTTCAAAAAGTCTGGATTTCTTTTCATGGTTTCTTCTAGTTCCCAAGTAGCTTCATCTTGTCCTCTTCTGCTCCATTGATCTTTTACTATTAGTATGCTTTTGTTCCTCGTTGTTGTATCTTGCGATCCAGATCTTGGTAGGTTGTTCTTCATAGGTCAGATCCTTTTGGAAGTCCAGATCTTTGAATTGAATAATGTGAGATGGATCATAAACATATTTCCGAAGCACGAAACATGAAAGACATCATGTACTCCCGCAAGTTGAGGGGGCGAGGCTAGTCTGTAGACTTCTCCAATTCTTTCTAAGATTCAATGGTCCAATGAATCTGGGACTAAGTTTCCCTTTAATCCCAAATCTCTTAAGCCCTCTTTTTGGCGATACTTTTAAGAACACATGGTTCCAACTTGGAATTCCAAATCTTCTTCGTTGATCTACATAACTTTTTTGTCGGTCTTGGGCTACCTTCATTCTTTGCCTGATTATCTGGATAATATTGGTTGTTTTTTGAACTATTTCTGGTCCAATTATCTGTTCTTCACCATTTCTTTCCAACATATAGGAGATCTACAATTTCTGCCATATAGAGCTTCAAATGGTGCCATCTGAATGGTGGATTGATAGCTATTATTATAGGCAAATTCCATTAGTGGTAAATGTTCTTGCCAGTCTCCTCCAAAATCTAAAATGCATGCTCTACACATATCTTCAATAACCTGATTAATCCTTTCTGTTTGTCCATCAGTCTGGGGATGAAATGCTGTGCTAAATTCAATTTTGTACCCAAGGCTGTTTGTAGTCCAATCCAGAAGTGTGATGTGAATCTAGAATCTCTGTCTGATATGATATTTATTGGAATTCCATGCAATCTAACAATCTCCTTTATATATAGTGCTGCCAGAATGTTCACAGACCATTTTGTCTTTATGGGTAAGAAATGTGCTGCCTTGATTAAACGATCTAAATAACCCAAATGCCATCATGACCACTTCTTGTTCTGGTAGTCCTGTAATAAAATCCATAACAATACTATCCATTTCCATTCTGGTATTTCTAAAGGTCTCAATTTTCCAGCAGGTACTTGATGTTCTGCCTTAACTTTTTGACATGTTAGACATTTGGAGACATACTCAGCTATTTCCCTCTTCATATTGTTCCACCCATAAGTCTTCTTTAAATCTTGATACATTTTGTTGCTCCTGGATGATTGTATAACGAGTCTTGTGAGCTTCTTCTAATATTTTCTTCTTAATTTCCTGATGATCCGGCACACATATTCTTCCTTGGATCATAAGCCTTCCTTCATTGTCTATATGAATTCAGGTCTGCTAGCAGTTGTTCTTTGATTCCACTATTGCTGGATCATCATCTTGTTGTTCTTTGATTTCCTTCAAAATATCTGATTGGACTCTTAGGTTAGCAATCATAATATGATCTTCTGGAGTGTCCACATTTAAATTTAGTGTTGAAAATTGCTCCAGTAACTTCCATCACCACAAATCATGCATGATAGCTGTCCCACTGGATTCCTACTTAGAGCATCGACTACTACATTTCTTTCCCAGGTTGATACTGGATAGAGAAGTCAAAGTCCTTAATAAATCTAGCCACCTTCTCTGCCTCATGTTCAATTCCTTTTGGGAAAACAAATACTTCAAACTTTTATGATCACAGTGTACTATGAATTGGGTCCATATAAATAATGCCTCCAAATTTTGAGGGCAAATATTATTGCAGCCAATTCTAGATCATGTACTGAATAGTTCTTTTCATGTGTCTTTAATTGCCTAGAAGCATACGCAATCACTTTTCCTTCTAGCATAAGTACACATCCTAAGCCCACATTTGAAGCATCAGTGTAAACTTCATAATCTTTTCCTTCAATGGGTAGTGTATGTACAGGAGCTGAAGTTAGGCATTCCTTCAATTTTGGAAACTGGCCTCACATTTTTCATCCCAAACGAATGGAACCCCTTTTTGGTTATCGGTTAAAGGTATGGCTATTTTAGAGAAATCTTTGACAAATCTTCGATAATAGCTAGCCATACCCAGAAAACTTCTAATTTCTGTGACAGTAGTAGGTCTCCCCCACTTTTGAATAGCCTCAATTTTTGAAGGATCCACCGAAATACCTTCTTTCGAGATAACATGTCCCAAAAAGACTACCTTTTTAACCAGAATTCACACTTGCTCAGTTGGCATATAACTTATGTTCCCTTAGTGTTTGTAAGGTGATCCTTAGATGAGATTCATGCTCTTCCTTATTCTTCGAATATATCAATATATCATCAATGAATACCACTCTAAATGATCCAGATAAGGTCTGAATATATTTTTCATTAATTGCATAAAAACTGCTGGGGCATTTGTCAATCCAAAAGGCATGACCACAAATTCATAATGTCCGTATCTGCTCCTAAAAGCTATCTTATGATTATCTTCCTCTTTAATCCTCATCTGATGATATCCTGACCTTAAGTCGATCTTGGAAAAATATTGAGCACCAGATAATTGGTCAAACAAATCATCAATTCTTGGTAAAGGGTATTTATTCTTAACTGTCAATTGGTTCAACTGTCTATAATCTATACACAATCTCAATGATCCATCTTTCTTCTTCACAAATAAGACTGGTGCTCCCAGGGTGAAGTGCTTGGTCTGATAAACCCTTTTTCCAGTAATTCAGTCAATGTTTCTTTAATTCTTTCATTTCTGCCAAAGACATTCTGTAAGGTGTCTTGGAAACTGGAGTGGCTTCTGGAATTAGCTCTATGGAAAAGCTTACTTCCCGCTCAGGGGCAAACTTGGTAAATCTGTGGGAACACATCTAGATACTCTCTCACCGCTGGAATCTTTTCAAGTTCAGGATTTGGGGAATCTGCTATCACTACTGAAGCAAATAACCTATGCAACCTTTTTGTAGAAGTTTTTTGCTCGAAGGGCTGATATAATGATTGCGGGTCGAGATTTATGTATAGAAGAAAAGTTATAGGGAGTATCCTTTTCCAAAAAGGTGAGTTGTTTTTAACCGACAGTCTAATTGACATGATAATGTGATAGCCAATCAACTCCCAATATTACATCGTACCTATCCATGTCAAGGCAAATTAAGTCTACTGGAAAGTTCTGGTCGTTAATAAGTATTTCACTGGATGGAAAATAGAAATCGAGATCTATCCCAGAACTAATGGGGGTTGACATGTTTATTCCAGTAGGTAGGGATGTTGGCTTTGACTTCAGGGTTTTGACAAAGTCCCAAGAAATGAATGAATGTGTGGCTCCAGAATCAAATAGAACAAAAGCAGGTTTAGAGTGAATGATGAGAGTACCTTCGATGATTCCCCCTTCTTGATTTTCGTCCGCTAATCCCAGAGCTTGCAATCTTCCTGGTTTCCTATTACTTTTCTGATGTGTGTTCATCTGCCCTTGAAGTTGTGGACAAGTTGGAATGCGGTGCTCACGGCTTCCACACTTTAAACATGCACCTATCTTTTTCCAACATTCATCGAGTGTATGCCCCGACTTTTCGCAATAAGCATAGGTTATCTTTTCTATCTTGATGTTATCATCGATCTGCCTTGGCTTCTTGAATGCTTGTGCAATACCTTATTTTCATTCATCCTCTTTTATTGCTGGGCTCAGAAGTAGAAGTGGAAATCCTTTTGTTTGCAAACTTGTTTTTTAATCATGTCTGTCATTTCGGTTGCACTTTCTAAGGCCAGAGCCCTCCTTACCATATCTGAATATGTAGAGATCAATAATGGGGCCAGCTGAGTAATATAACTGGGCTTCAATCCTTGTAGAAATCTTCTAGCTTTTAATTTTTCAATAGCAACCAAGTGTGGAGCATATCTAGATAATTTAGCAAATTGAGCTTCATACTTTGCTACTGTCAAACTTCTCTGTTTCAGGTTGATAAATTCCATAACTTTCTTCCTTGATCTCTTCTGAAAAGTATGATTATTAAAAAGTTCCACAAATTCTGCCTAGGTAATGTTTTTCCTGCATAGTAACCTCAATGGCTCCCCAAGACCCTTGCATCTTTCTAGTTGAAAGGTGGCTAACCTCACTTTATCCTCTTCAGGGCATTGAGTTACCTTGAAGATCCTTCTATCTCTCTTATCAAATTTTCTGCCTCATCAGGATTGGATGCTTCTCTGTTTCAGGTTGATAAATTCCATAACTTTCTTTTCCTTGATCTCTTCTTAAAAGTATTGATTATTAAAAAGTTCCACAAATTCTGCCCAGGTAATGTTTCTTCCTGCCATAGTAACCTCAAGGCTTCCCACCAGACCCTTGCATCTTTTCTCGTTGAAAGGTGGCTAACCTCACTTTATCCTCTTCAGGGCATTGAGTTACCTTGAAGATCCTTTCTATCTCTCTTATCCAATTTTCTGCCTCATCAGGATTTGGATGGCCAACATACCTTGGAGGGTTCATGCTTCTAAAATTCTTATATAATCTCCATTGTTCTGGTGGTTCCCTTGTTGTGCAACCATGCAAGTGCCGTTGTTAGTCCTTGGATCATATATTGGAGGTCCTTCCAGGGTGCATTTTCTCCTTCCATTTATAATCTATATTGGATTTTCAAAAAAAGAAAAACAATCATAGTTAGATTATTTATCACTTTGGGGTTCACACAAGTAGCTATCTTAACATTACATCATACATACATGCCTGAATCATAGTCCCACTATCAATTACAAGTTAGACAAAATTTGATAGTGGGTCAAGACAACTTTTACATTTCACCATTCTAACTCCTAACCCTGCTATCGTTACAGGCTAACCAAAATTGATAGGTGGTCAGACCTTAGTTGACAAGAGTTCCTGCTACAAGTCTATTTACATAGATAGGGGTAATTTCTATGCTGAACTTTCTGAGGTTACTTCCCTCCATGGTTATTGACAGAATCAACGGATTCTTGATCAGGTTCCCTATGGTGTATCTCATAGGTAATATCTCGAATTTGTTCCCATCGATCTTCCGCTCGTATCTATAGAATTCCTTGTCTTGCCTCTATCCAATCTAGTAATTCTTGTATTGCCATCACACAGGCGAGGATTTGTTCTATATTTTCTCTAAAAGCATATCCTACTATCTCACGTATCCAGCCTTCCATTGCTGCACGCAAGTGCTCTAAGTTTTGTGCGAATTCCCTTTGGTCGTTCCTCCACTCTTGAAGTAGTTGAATAAGCACACCAATTCCTTAGTTGGCCATCTGTTCTGAAGAACCATATGTATTGCACATATTCATTAGTCAATGAAACAATTAAAAACTAATCTCTTCCCCAATTCACTTCCTACCCACCTCATAGGTTGGTTATTGGTTCTTGGAGCCTATTAATTCTAAGACTATAAGACTCCAAAACCGGGCTCTCTGATACCACTAAATCTGTCACGTCCCATAGCAGCGGAAATATCGAGGCGTAACAGATTAAAGCGATAACTTTCACTAGTGGACATTCATTAAATAATAAGTTGGCATAAAGCTGGAGAGTTTCAAAATACAAGGAAGACTTTACAATAACTCATTAAACGTCTAGGTTACAATAACATGACATGACTAACTGGACTTTATTACAATAAGAAGAGGGTCTCTCGACGCACAACCTTGCCCACCATGTTCGAACTAATTATCACCTGAAAAATATCAAGAGAACAAGGATGAGCAAAAACTTGCCCAGTAGAATCCTTTCAGTCGGTCTTAATCACTAGCAAGTATGCAAGACGAGAGGAAGAATTAAAATTGCATATCAAGGAAAGAAATGAGAGTCTAGAACAACGCACGGATTCATGTATCACAGTACAAAAGAAATAGTTATCACTATTAATAGAAAATCTCAAAGTGTTAAGATGAAAAGCACATGAACAAGTAAATTAAATAATGAACATGATTACTGTCTTTGTAAGTGAAAATTCAAGTTTACCACTGAACACTACCATAAACGGTCATGCACTTAGGAGAACATAAAGGGCTATATCATTAATCACTTCACGAATTTGAATTGACAGTCATATATAAACACTTCACTTATGGTGTATGCCAAGCACCAGGTCATCACTCGCCATACGGTACCGCTGGGTACTAAGAGCATTCAGGATCTTCCCGGGACTAGACCATAGCCCCTAACCAGCATGAATTCCACTTTTGAGTTCACGATTTCAAGTAGCGAGCTGACAACTCAGAGTTCGCAAAAGAATGAGAAATAGTCTGGTTATATAGCACACATGAAATCCCCAGGTAGGCAGGACTCTAGAGGTGGCTCCCACAGGCTCAAGAGGTGGCTCCTGCTATGTAGCACTTTGCGCCATTGTGGCCTCAAGAGGTGGCTCCCATAGCATAGCACTTTGCCCTGTGGGCACTTAGCTCCCGCACTTCGATTGGGGTTCGGCGTAGAGAGGGATCTTGAGAAATCAACGGGCAGCATTCCGGCATAACGGGAGAACTTGAGAATCCAAACGGAAACATTCTGGTGTAAAGAGGATATTGAGAGATCAAATGGACAGTATTCCGGTATAACAAAAGATCTGAAGAAATCATACGGACAGCATCCCGACGTGGAGGGAATTCGAGAAAACAACCGACTTAGTTCCGATATAAAGAAGGGTTTCGAGAAAACATACCGGTGAAGTCTCGTCATAGAGTAGGGTTTGAGTGACAAACCAACATAGAGGGATTTCGAGAAGATGGATCGGTAGTATTTCGACGTCGCGAGAGATTCCTAGAAATCAAATGGCAGCACTTTGACGTAACGAGAGATTTTAAAATAAACTGACGGCGTTTCGATGTAGAGAAGGATTAGAAGAACACAAGAAATAGCACTTTCACTCACTAGGGGTATAGAACTAACTTAAAAGAGTCTACCTATAGCAGCACTTCGGGGTGGGCACTCCTTCTCTTCTAGCCTAACCCTTCTTGGAAGCCTTGGAGGAGATGGATGGAATGTGTGGAAGGAGGAGGAGGAATGGAGAGGGGGTATTTATAGGAGGAGGGGAAGCATAGGATGAGGACACGTCCCCATAGGTGGCGCAATCCTGGGCTGCCTCCCCTGGATGTGGGACAAGTGTCCCTAGGAGATAAGCATCACCTGGGACAAGTGTCCCTTTCTAGAGGATTCTAGGGAATTCTTGATTTTTCTAGGAATTTGTAAGTTTTATATTTTATTTCACTTAACCCCTAACTTTTCTATCTTTAACATTTTTACTTTTGACTTTTATAAATTGGAGATATGTCCCTTTCAAATCTCCAATCGGCCATTCAAGCTCCGAGTGAGCTCCGATCGGGAATCCGATTGTGTCTCTG
Organism: Colocasia esculenta; assembly: GCA_014218235.1. Taxonomy (NCBI): domain Eukaryota; kingdom Viridiplantae; phylum Streptophyta; class Magnoliopsida; order Alismatales; family Araceae; genus Colocasia; species Colocasia esculenta. The sequence continues at coordinate 23,310 of JACBKR010002736.1, read as the reverse complement.
GGGATCGGTAGAAATTACATCAAGGTCCCTAGAAAAATTAACATTTGCATGAAAACCCCATATTTTTATAATTGTAGATATGCCCCTCCTATTTACATTTATACTTTTACCTTTTATTTAATTCTGGGTTCAGTGTGAACGGGGATATATCCATATCCTTATCCTCATTCTTTACCAATATGCTAACCTCTAGGAGTATCCTTTACTCTTACCATTTACCTTTAGTAGTATCCTTTTATTAATATCATTACTATTTATCATTAGTAATATCCTTTACCAATAATAGTATCCTTAGCATATTTTTAGTTAGACCTCCGATAGGTCTGAATTTGCTTAATCTATCCATCTGCGTACAAATCGCATTACGTTTTCTCGACCGTTTCTTACTTATTATCATTTTATACCTTGGGGTATTACCCCTCGACCTTGTGGAGGTCTGAGGTGGCCGTGCCTGTGGGGAGACGGTGCTTCTCACGTGGTTGCTCGGTGTCTCTCGTGGTAACACCTGGTTGTTCCTTCCCGACCTCGTGGAGGTCCGGGATGTTGGTGCTTGTGTCGTGAAACTTTGGTCTCACGTGGTTGCTCCGGTGTTCCGTGAGCTCCTTTGTCTCAACGGGTGTGTGCCGAGGTGTTGCTTCTGCATTGTGTTTGACTCTACTGGTTCGGAGGGAGTCATCTTTGGCCTGACCTGGGTTGTGGTCAAGGCGTTTCTCTGTTCCGCTGCTTTGTAGTACTCTGTGGTAGGCATTTCTCACTTTACTGCTTTCTAGAGTAGTTTGCTTCCGCTTTTGTTGGAGTTCTTGCTGCTCTGGCTGGTAAGAGACTGGTTATGTCACGCCCCGACGCGGAATACCGGAGCGCGAAGGCAGTTGCAAGAAAAAGGGTATAGAGCGAGTACTAGGACATCAAACCATGCACAATGAATAATACTAAGCGAATTCATTTCATTAATACTTTTCAATGTCTAGTTACAACCACTAATATCAGAGCTATTCTATAGGGCCCAATTACATTGCAATAGAAGGAAATAACTAACTACAACTCTAAGATAACATAAGACTCAAGGATACTCTGGTTTCACTCTTGGTCATTCCCTTCCTCTTGAGTGTATGTGTCATCCTCGGTCTCACCTGAGAACACAACATCAAATAACGTAGGGTGAGCGATAATGCCCAGTAGGACTAAATCTTAGGCTCAAGCAGGCTTTAAATAATTAACGCATTTAATGGCAGAGTATCTAAAGATAGCAGGTACAAGAGAGTCAAAATATAGAAAGAGATTAGCACAACAGGTAACAGGATAGCCAATAGCACGAGATCAGTATAGTTCCAAAAGTAGCATAAGTATCGAGTATAGCACGAATAGCAGGATGGCCATAGCACAACTAGCACAAATATAATAATAGCACGACGAGTATAGCACTTGTTTGTCATTCTAGACATCGAGAGAGTATAGCACGTTTTGTGTTTTGATTGTCATATAGATAGTCGAGATAGATAGCACTTGAGTGTAATGCCAAACACTCTGATCATTTAACTCCCATGGGCACTAGCACTTTCGGGCGCACATCCCAGGACCAGATCGGGCCCTTTATATATTGCCAGGCATTGGTTATATGTATCTTTAGACAATCAGTCAATGGCCAATATAGAGTACCAAGAATAGTTAAGAGCACTAGATGAATAGACGAGATAGTTGAGAGAACGTGAATAGACGAGCGAGTAGAGTAGTAGAGCTAAGGGTACATCACGTAAACACGAGTAAATAGACGATAGTAACAGTTGCACAACACGCGCACGTCGTAGTGGCAGTCAGGTGGGTTCACGATCTTCCCGCTGGCCATGTTATGCATAAGTCCAGAGGTCCGACGTGATTCAAGGTAAGAGCGAACTTCTAATAGCTATTTGGATCATATCGATCCCTAAAGGTGTAATGGGTGTTAGGGTACAACCGGCTCGTCGACCATGTGAGAATCCATGATCAGAGGAGACTTACGGAGGCCTTGTGCAAGGGTTCACTAGTCCGACGAAAGGAATATCCGACGGAGAGTTCACCACAAGCCAAGTAAAGTGTGTATATAAAAATAGGTGCTCGACGTTCTAGAGGAATTCTAGAACAGTGGAGCGTCGATATCGGTATATAAACAACGCAAGAAACGAATACAAGTCCTTTAAAATAGGGTAATTAATATACTTTATTGCAATAAATTACTAGATACATTATGAGATATTTTATGCCAGATTTCAGCCATATATGGATGGTTCATGTGTGTGCATGTGTAAGAGAAATCATAGATAGAAAAGAAGTCGTGAATATGTATTTTAAAGCATTCAATAAAGCTCCATTTTAAAACATGTGTTTTTACTGCGTGTATGACTGTTAAAAAGGCGTAAGAATTTTGTAGAAAGTGAGAGCAATAAAATTTATGGGTTTCATCAAAATCCTGTGAACGCGACGTAGGCCAGTAAGGGTCGCGACAGGGTCAGGGCAGATCACGACAGGGCCTGAAAAGGGTCGCGACAGGGCTGCCAGGACAGAAGGCCAGAATGCGACGTAGGGTACTGTCGCGTTCAGAATGCGACAAAGAAAGCGTCGCGACGGGCTTGAGAACGCGACCTATCGGGCCGTCGCGTTCTCAGGTCCGTGGCCTGAGTCTGAAAGAGTTCTGCTCTGTCTTGGATTGCGGTCCAGAAATATCAGATTTTGATACAGAGTCGTTCAGAAAATCATAACTAATTGTATACACGATGAAAAATCATGAAACCAGTGGCAAATGATACTAGACATGCGAGAGTACTTCCAGTAAATAGGAATTAGAGAGAGAGCATGGTTTGAACATGGTTTGAGCATGAACAATAACGAGTAACACAGAACATGATACAGAGAGCAAGATTGATTTAATTCGAGCAACATGCTCAACAAAAATTAGGGCTTTCATGGGCAAAAGATCCCTAACAACATGAGTGTCTACAATAAAACTTTCGTAGCATGGGATCAAGTGTACATGGAGATATGATTCTAACATGATGACTCGGAGTTATCATGTTGCATAACTTCTAAAATCAAGAACAAAAGATTGGCTCGATGAAAAATATGAAACAAGAGGGCTTTTGTTCCTGGTGATTGGAACTACCCATAGATGGATTTGATTTAGTTTTTCTTGTGAGAATGCCTACCTTTGACTCGATTTGTCTTCTAAGGTTAAAATCTCCAAGAACGAGGAAGAAGCTCCAAGAACTCCTCCTCCCCACGAGATCCTCTCCTCCTTGACCTCTTCTCCATGTCCAACAACCTTTGGCAACGAGCTAGGGTCGGCCAAGAGGGTTTAAGAGGTGTATTTATGCATGTAGGGGTTTCTATTCCTACTTCTATTCTAATTGCTCTTTAATTACGAGATTTCCTAACTCCAACCTTCCTTCTTTCTTTCCAACCTTTATTAGGTTAGGATGGGATCTAAATTCGTGCTAAATCATAAGGGGTAGCTTAGAATCTAATTCCAACTCTTATTGCCTCTTTTAATGCTTAACGAGTCCTTTTCTATTAGGAGATATTAAGACTCCGAATTTAGGGTATTTTCTTTTTATTTACTATTTATAAATTCAATTTTGACCCAATAAATTCTAGAGGATCCATTAAGCAAAGCCATTACTCTTTTCCATTTAATGGGTTTTATTTTATGCTCTTTTCATTGAATATCCCTTTAACTAAGTTTTTATTTATTATTGTTAAATTTTTTTTTTCTCAAAAAATTCAGGTTGCTACAGGTTATCCTACTGAGCTTGTTCGTGAGGCTCACCCCCCTACTCCTTCAAGTAGGGACTCGCTGTCGCAGGAGTTCGTTGCCGGACGGTCGTGGTGGCGGCTTGTTCGCCATGCGTTGCCAGCAGTGTGTTGTGAGCGTGAGAGCTCTTTGTACCGTGAGTTGAGAGTGGCTTTTTTTGAAGTCCTCGGGGTATGCCCCTTAAGGACTGCACCTTTCTTTCTGTACCTGTACTTTTATTTGGGATATGTTGTACATAATTTCTTTATTAATGTACGAACTTTCTGGTTGTAGTTATTTGAATTCATTACTTATCTCACTGGACTAAATTCTAACCCTTCCGGGTCTTCGGATCTGTGGATGGCGGTGCGACCTTCGGGGGCCCCTGGCGGGGGTCCGGGAGGTCGGGCCGTTACAGTAACTCACCTGTGCCTTCCTGCTCAAGGCATCTGCAACCACATTCGCCTTTCCAGGCTGGTACTCAATGCTAAAATCATAGTCCTTCAGGTATTCCACCCAGCGACGCTACCTCATGTTCAGATCCCTCTAAGAAAAGACATACTGCAGACTCTGGGGGTCATGCAACCATAAACCTCCTCAGTGCAAAACTACAGCTGCAAGCTCTAGGTCATGGGTCGGTAAACTCTCCTCGTGGGCTTTAGTTGACGTGATGCATAAGCCCCACTCTGCCATGCTCATCAGAACTACTCCTAGCCAATGTCGAAAGCATCTATGCAGACCTCAAAACCCTCCGTACCTGAATGCAACACCAGGACTGGTGCTGACGTAAGCAATCGCTTCAACTCCATGAAGCTCTACTCACACTTCTCCGACCACTCGAACGTTAGTCCCTTCCTTGTTAAATGAGTCCAGGGGTGCAGCAATCTGTGAAAAATCTCTAATAAATCTGCGGTACGGGGTCCTCCCTTGCAAAATTGCCTCGACCTTCGCTGGATTCACTGAACTCTGTCACCTGAGATCACATGCCCCAAAAAGTGAACCTGCCACATCCAAAACTCGCACTTGCTGAGCTTGGCATACAGCTGGTGCTCTCGCAGAGTCTGCAACACGATCCACAGGTGCTGGGTATGCTCCTCCTCTGAAGCAGAGTACACCAGAATGTCATCAACAAACACCATGACAAACTGGTCCAGTACTGGTGGAAACACCCTATGCATCAGATCCATGAAGGCCGCTGGCGCATTGGTGAGCCCAAATGGTATTACCAAGAACTCAAAGTGCCTGTATCTGGTCCTGAAGCAATCTCTCCACATCAGAATCTCTGATCTGCAACTGATAATAGCCTGACCTCAGGTCAATCCTGGAGAATACTCGAGCTGATTGAAGCTGATCAAAGAGATCATCATCCTAGGCAGAGGATACCTATTCTTGATGGTCACCTGATTCAGCTTTCCTATAGTCAATACACAGCGCAGGCTACCATCCTTATTTCTCACAAATAGTACTGGAAGACCCCAAGGAGAAAAGCTAGGGTGGATATAGCCTTTCTCCAACGCTCTCTAACTGCCTCTTCAGTGCCTCTCGACTCGCGCACTCTGCTGGTGCCATGTGGTACGGTGCCTGCACAAAAGGTGCGATGCCAGGAACACGCTCGATAGAAAACTCAATTTCTCTCTCAGGAGGTAGACAGTAACTCATTCGGAAAGACATATGGAAACTCACAAACCACGAGAATGTCCTCCATTCCCAAAAACACCTAGTCAACAAGTATGGCAGTGGCAAGAAAACCTTGACACCTAGAAGCCAACAACCTCTCTGCCCTTAAAGCAGAAATCAAGACGTGGGAAGTAAGAGGTATGATACCCTGGAAGTAGAAGGCAACTACTCTGGGTACTTGAAGGTACACCCTCTTCTTCCCGTAGTCAACCATAGCACCGCACTGCTCGAGGCCAATCCATACCCAAAATCACATCAAAATCCTGCACTGCATAGCAAACAACCGGGCTGGCAAACACTGACCCTGCTCAGTACTGTTACCTCCTCAAGACAGTCAGAGGTAAGAGCGAAATCTCCTGTCGGCAACTCCACGACAAGCTCGCTGGACCTCCTATGTCCAGCTCCACAAGAGAGTCTAAAAAACTCCTCATAACAAAAGAGTGGGAGGCACCAGAATCATAAAACTCTAGCTGCAGAACCAAAGATAGTCCATACCTTCCACAAGATGAATGCGTCCCTCTCTCAGGTCATTGCATGACACGAGCCCTGGTCTTTGGCCTGCCTGAACTCATGGTCTGCTGATGCTGCTGGCACAAGAACCTGATGCTGCATACGAGACTGAGGCTGACTCTACTGTTGAGTCTCGAGGTAACAGAGGGCAGTCCCACGCCATGGTGACCAAGCTGGTCACATCAGTAACACCGTCCAGCGAAAGAATGTGGCTCTGCTGCTGAGGCTACCCAAAAGGCTACTGAACACTCTCAACTGATGGCTACCTCTACTCTGCCTGCCTCCTATCATTTGGAACCTCCTCTGGGAACCTGACCTCGATGACGTCCCTGAGGAAGAGGACGTATAGGAGGTCGTGGTCCTCGAGGTCTGCTGAGAGCTACTCTGCTACTGTCTCTGCTGAAATGGACCCGCCTGTGCCTGAACTACTCTAGTCTACCCATGGGTCCATAACGTGTCAGCTTTAAGTGCTGCTGCAGTCTGATAGGCTGCGTCAAGGTCGGTGACGCAAGCAACTTCAGTTCCTGCCTAAGCTCTGGCCTCAGTCCTCTCACGAACTACTGGGTCCTCAGGCTCTCATCTGCCATAATCTGCGGTGCATAACGCCCCAACTCTACAATCTGGCTCTGTACTGGACCACTGTCATCTCGCCCTGAGTCAAATCCAGGAACTAATACAGCCTCTCAGTCCTGACATATGTGGGGCAGAAAGCTCTCTCAAAGGCCGCCACAACTCCTGCCATGTGATCTGTCTAAGCGGGTGAGACTAAAAATGATCTCCCATTCTGAGGTCCACCAGGCCAGCGCCTGACCCTGCAACTAATAACTAGCCAACAAAACCCTCTCCTCTACTGTGCACTCCATGGAACGGAAAGTCCACTCCATCACATCCAACCATGACCGAGCTGCATCTGGATCTGGATGTCCCTGAAACGGGGAGGTTGGAACTGCAAGAACTCTCTCAGCACCCTCCCAGAACCTCTCTGAGGTTCCAGAACGTCACGGTGCTGAGCACAATCTGCGCCATCTCCTCGAGAAAAGGGTTCAGTCAAACCCTTGTGCTTCCTAAGGAGGGGGTGGTTGCGGTGGTACAACCCATTGTGTGCGTCCTGCAGTCCTGGCTGCATCTGCGGTGGCGGCGGGGCATCTCAAGCCTCCTGCTGAGGTGCCTGCTCAGCCACCTCCTCACACGATGTCACCTAGGTGCCATAATGGATCTACACAGGACATGCACACAAATCAATACATAAAATAACTCCAATTTTGCTTGCTGCTACTGTACTCTTCATCCTCTGAGTTACCTTGATGAGTATTTCCTTATATGTCTCGACAGACTAGGCTCTGATACCAACTGTAATGACCCAGGATCCGAATTATCGGTTATCAACCAGTAACTCGAACCTGACCTGCCACCCACGAGCCGAACTCGAAGAGTAAAAAGAGAAAGGTTCTGAGGAGAACATATAAGAAAATGTACACCACTACAAATTTTTGAACATTCCACTATATAAATATATCAAAATAGTACAACTCAGAGTAGATCCACAAAAGTAAAGAGTACAACGAGTACATAAACTAATTACTACTCACAGCAGCTAAGTAGGACCAGCACCGGAGTGACCAGGCTCCTCAGCACCTGGAGCCGACGACGAACCACCTGAAAAGGAAGGGATGAGTCTAACGAGAGACCCAGTAGGGACACTAACCTGTAATGATCGGAAGGTTCAGATCGTGGTTTACCGAGTTTCGGAGGCCATGTGTGGCCATTGTTAGACCATGGAGGTCTTTGTGGTTTTTACAGCTTATTTGGGTCAGTGTAGGCAGGGGTGCTACGCAACCCAGCCAAATTCGGGCTCTATCGGCTCATAAGATCGCAGCGCGAATAGAGGACGCGATTCTCAGGGCTTATCGCGTCCGGTTTGCCAGACCGATCTTGTTTATTATCGCGGTCTGTATGTGGGACGCGATTAACAAATGTTAATTACGGTCGCCATGCAGGACCGATATGGAACCGCCTTACGTGGCTATCGTTGCATGCGCACCGCATGCGCATGCAGGTTGACGAGAGTTTTTTAGTTGAGTCGGCCGAGGAGGAGCGATTTCTTATCGCGTCTGGTAAACGCGATGCGATTCGGTTCAGAGCAGTTAATGTGTTTTCCCCTGGCCGAACAGTGCAGTTGCACTGCTCACTGGGGAAGGAGTTGCTGCGGCTGTGAAGGGTTGTGGCCATCTTGGAGCAATCGGAGTCCGTTTGGCGAGGTTTCGGGCGTGGACGAGCGTGGAGCGCGGGGAATCTCGAGGTGGTGTCGAAATTGTGCTTCTTCTTGCACTGGTAGGGAACTCTACCATAGTTTTACCCTGTTTACATATGGATTGGGTTGGTTGATGCTTGAATGAGTATTTGTATGTAGGAATGATATTTGCATGATAGTGAGTACATGTAGGAATCCATGTATAGATTTATTTCCCGTTTTACATGATATTAAGACTGAGGTGGAGTGTTTTCCGGACGGGGGTGCAGGGCGTGCACCTGAACCCCCAAGGCGTCCAGGGCAGGGGACGCATTCTTGTTAACGCGTCGCCTTCTCCCGATGCGATTCCAAGTGGAGTTGCGTCCTGTTTGTTTCGACGCGACTTAAAAGTAAAAGCGGCTTCTGGTTGGGACGCGTTTATAAAAGGGCCACCCGAGCTCTAGTGAGCTGTGGCCAGTCTGTCCGTTTGTGTTCCACATTGCTTGGCTGTGTTACCAAGGCAATGTAGGGTCTGTGTGGGTGGTGTGGACCCATGTACGATTGATATCGAAGGTTTGCGTGGATTTACGTGCATAGCGGGTTAAGTGTTACCCTTCCATAGTTACCTCTCCAGTCGGTTACCCTAGCACCGGGTGCCTAGGGCTTGTCCTGGTACAAGAGTACCGTCAAGATTTGTGTCGTCTTCCTTGACACCCTCCTCTTGTGTTTGAGTAGTACGTCAGGCTGAGGGGAAAGATGACAGGGTACAATGGCTTGTGTTTGAGTGTACGGCCGTTTGTAGCGCCCTCTTGGTTGAGGGACGAACACCGGTAGACATACTGGTCTTCATCTAGTCCTGTTCCAGTGCCTCACTTTAGGGTTCTCGGCCGGAGCCTCTAAAGGCAGGCTTGGTCCTACAGTAGTGTTGCTTACAGGTGGTGGTGTAGTTTGTCTTCACAGTTCTGTTTTTTGAGGTGGAGCGGTAGCTGGACCTTTCGTCCGTGGCTGTGAGACTGAGAATGTACTGGTGTTGCTTGTCCGGGTCTGTGGCTGTGTCGCGAACCGTTATCGAGACTTGTGTTCGGCGTACCCTTCCTTTAGCTTGTGCACTTGACGTGTGTTGTCGTTTAATTATTTACCCCGCTCTGTAGTTCCATGTTTAGATGATTACATGTTTTTACAGCTTTATTATTAATTGTGTTTCTCGGCTTGGGGGAGCTACCCTACTGAGCCAATGACTTGTGAGGCTCACCCCTTTTTCTTCCAGGTGAGGGCGAGCAGGAGCCTTCATGTCCCTCTTGTAGCTCGGACCAGCCTCATAGCAAAGTCAGGCCGTCACCACCAGTAGAGTAAAGCTCTTTCTTCTGAGCCTTGGGGGTTTGTCCTGGGCTATGTTTATGTTATGTTGATTATATAAGGAACTTGGAATGTACTTTTCTTATGGATATGTACAAGCAATATAACTTATGTATGCTTCATGGTGTTCTTATGTATTTCCACGGATATATGTGTTCGATATCCCTTGCAAGCTTTGGCCCATCGTGGGAGACGGAGTCGTGTCAAGCTCGTTATGGTGTTAACGGTTTGAACGACGTGGTCTGTTACAATTGGTATCAGAGCAGATCTGTGTAATATGAAAGAATGAGAAAAGTACCTAGTGGTTCCTTATTATGATCTTCTCTGATGGTAGTTGGTCTGTTTTTATAATATATACTTGTTGTTTTGTATGGATAAAATGTGTATGCGCAGGTCTATAATGGCGGATAGGAGAGATTGGGGAGGAGGAGGTGATGACCCTGAGAGTCTACTCACCAAATGATAGCGAGAATGTGGGAAGTCTCACGCATATCCGAACAAGGTTAGATCAGCATTACCGGGGCCATCTTCCGGGGTTTACCACTGGTAACGGAGGAATATGCCAGCACCAATAGTACCACCTTATGAGTAGAGCACCTCCTGTGGCACCTCTACCTCCAATGGTACCAGTGAGGCCAGCAAGTATGAGGAGTCTACCCTGATGGTAGAAAGGTTCTTGCGTTTGCAACCACCAACATATTCAGGAGGTCCAAATCCGGATACGGCGGAGCATTGGATCCATGAGATAGAAAGGGTGTTTGTTACAATGAGGTGTCCCCAAGCAGATAAAGTCATCTTAGCAACATACCCGTTGAGGGTTTTGCACAGGAGTGGTGGAGACTTAAGATGCAGACCGTGTTTGCCGGTAGAGATGAAGAAGCAATCACCTGGCGAAGTTTCTTGAGGCTTTCAATATACTTTCTTTTCGGTGCAAGTTCAGCAAGCAAGAGGGAACAATTTAGAACACTTCAGCAGGGAACTTGTCAGTGTTGGAGTATCAAATGAGATTCATGGCCTTGAGTCGGTATGCCCCGTATATAGTCACCAACAATGCAATGATGATTGAATACTTTATTTGTGGATTGAGGCCGGAGTTGTAAGATGTTGTTATTCCTTTTATGTGTGGTACAGTAGAAAAGGTAGCTCAAAGAGCAGCAATACTTGAGAGAAATTCAAGCTAGGCAGTCAAGCGGATCGGGATCAGTGGTGGTAGTTTTTCGACTCCACAACAGTCCGCGGGTGTTAGCAAAGGAAAGGCACCTTCGGGAGGATCGTCTTCTTCGGCTTTGGCAATGGGGCAATAAGCTAAAGAATATATTTAGAAGCCGAGGAGGTAAGCAGCAAGGATTTCAGTAAGGCGCGGTTACAAACCGGAGATGGAGGAGTCCTCAACAAAGCACGGGAAGGCAGTCCGGAGAATTTCAGTGTTACAATTGTGATCAGCCGGGCATATGCGAGGAAATTTCCATACCCAAGGAGAACTAATTATGGTAGAGGAGTGCCACACGCAACAACACAACCACAACAACATTCATCGGCAGGGCAAGGAAGAGGCACACCTTACCAAAGGGGCGGAGGACGAGGTCGAGTGATGGCGATTACCAGGGCTCAAACAGAAGCTTCAAATTTTGATTGAAGGTATTATACAAGTCCTTGAATATCAGAAAGAACATTAATTGATCCAAGTGCATCCCATTCTTTTATTTCCGAAGATTTTCTTGATGTTATGGTGCACCCTTTTGAGGAGGCAGTGTGAGCTTATGTAGAGGTACCGTCGGGGGATTTCATGCTTACTACATGTTATTGGATGAGGTACCTATTATGGTTTAGGGTAAACAGTTGCCAGCTAGGCTTTATGCTTTGCAGTTAAAGAATATGATATGATATTGGGTATGGATTGGTTAGAGGCATATGGAGCGGTGGTGGATTGCAGGAAAAAGAAAGTAAGGTCAGTTATCCAGGAGGAGATTTATTTGAATTCCAAGGTATGCCATTTTACACTCCTAAATTTATTATCTCTACCTTAAAGGCTAGGAAACTAATAAATGCAGGATTGTAGCCTATTTGGCATCTATTAGTTTGGTTAAGGCAGAAAAAGCAGTGGATATGGTACCTGTTGTTAGGGAATTGTGGATGTGTTTCCAGAAGAGTTACCGGTTTTAGCAGCACATAGAGAGTGGATTTCATTATTGAGTTGCAGTCGGGTAGTATGCCTATTTTTAAAGTGCCATACAGGATGACACCTGCTGAATTAAAGGAGTTAAAGAAGCAATTGCAAGAGCTACTTGAAAGGGGTTCATTAGGCCGAGTCATTCACCTATGGGAGCGCTGGTCTTGTTTTGTAAAGAAGGAGGATGGAAACATGAGAATGTGTATAGATTACCGCCAGTTGAATCAAGTTACCATAAAGAACAGGTATCCACTTCCTCGTATAGATGATTCATTTGATCAATTGCATCAGCAAAGGTGTACTCTAAAATAGATTTAAGATCGGGATACCATCAATTGAGGATTCGGGAGGAAGACATAGATAAGACGACATTCAGAACAAGGTATGGACTATGAGTTTGTGGTTATGCCTTTTGGGCTAACCAAAGCACCGATGGCATTTATGAACTTAATGAACCGATCTTTCATCCTTATTTAGATCGTTCATTGTGGTATTCATAGATGATATTTAGTATTATTCAAACTCAGAAGAAAGCATGCAAATCATTTGAGAATTGCATTGCAAACATGAGAGAGCACCAGCTTTATGCAAGTATAGTAAGTGTGAGTTTTGGCTTAAGAAATTCAATTTCTGGGGCATATTATCTCAGGAAAAGGTGTGGCTGTTGATCCAGCAAAAGTGGAGGCAATTATGAAATGGAAGGAGCCAACGACAGTGTCGAAAATTCGGAGTTTTCTTGGTATGGCGGCTACTATAGATGGTTTATCCAAGATTTCTCTAAAATAGCAGCACCATTGACAGGCTCACTAGAAAAGGAGTACCATTTGAATGGTCCTCCGAGTGTAGGCATAGTTTCATGGAGTTAAAGAAGCGGCTTACTTCAGCCAATATTGGTGACCGGCGGGAAGAGGTGGTTTATATGTTATATATACTGATGCATCCAGGAGAGGACTTGGGGCATGCTAATGCAACATGGAAAGGTGGCAGCCTATGCATCTAGGCAATTGAAGCATCATGAAGAAAATTATCCTACACATGATTTAGAATTGGCACGGTTGTGTTTTGCATTAAAGATTTGGCGGCATTCTGTATGGGGAAAGGTTTGAGATATTCACAGCCATAAATGTCACGCTCCGATGCGGAATATCGGAACGCGAGGCATTGCAAGTAAACGGTATAGAGCGAGTACTAGACATCAAACCATTGGACAAGAATAAATACTAAGTAAATTCATTTCATTAATAATCTTTCAAATGTCTATTACCACCACTAATATCAGAGCCATTCTATAGGGCCCAATTACATTGAAATAAAGCAACAGACTAAACTAAGACTCTATCATAGTACTAGGCCATAGGGTACTCTTGTCACACTCATGGTCGTTCCCGTCCTCTTGAGTGTATAGTTCATCCTCGGTCTCCCTTAGAACAAAACGATAAATAACGCAGGGTGAGCGATAACCCCAGTAGGACTTAAATCTCAATAGTCAAGCAGACTTTAATAATTAATGCATTAAAAGACAGAGTAACTAATGATAGAGCGAGAGAGTCAAGTAGCGTGAGAGATAGCATGATTGAACGAAATAGCATAAAGTTCTAAATATAGAAAGAGTGTCGAGTATGGCACAAGTAGCAAGATGGCCATAGCACAAATAGCACAAAGTATAGCAATAGCACAACGAGTATAGTATAGCACTTTGTTGTCAACGGACAACGAGAGAACAGCACTTTTTTATTGTCATTTAGATAGTCGAGATAGATAGCACTCGAGTGTAATGCCAAACACTCTGATCATTTAACTCCCTGGGCACTAGCACTTTCGGGCGCACATCCCAGGACCAGATCGGGCCTTTATATATTGCCAGGCATTGGTTTATTGTTTATCTTTAGACAATCAGTCAATGGCCAATATAGAGTACCAAGAAATAGATGAGAGCGCTAGATGAATAGACGAGATAGTAGAGTGAACGTGAATAGATGAGCGAGTAGAGTATAGATGAGAGCTAGTGACATTGCACGTAACACGTCGAGTAAACAGGCGATAACAACAGTTGCACAACACGCGCACTTGGTGTTGGCAGTTAGTGGAACTCACGACTCTTCCACTGGCCATGTTTAAGCACAGGTCCAGAGGTCCGACGTGATTCAAGATAAGAGCGAACTTCTAATAGCCGTTTGGATCATGTTGATCTCTAAAGATAATAGGTGTTAGGTACACCGGCTCGTCGACCATGTGGAATCCATGGACAGAGGAGACTTACGGAGGCCTTGAAAAAAGACTCACTAGTCCGGCAGAAGGAGTATCCGATGGAGAGTTCGTCCCAGTCAAGAGAGTGTGTGTATATAGAAACAAGTGCTCGACGTTCTAGAGAAATTCTAGAACAATGGAGCGTCGGTAACGGTATTCCAAAACATCACGAGAAAACGTAGACAAGTCTTATTTAAAATATTGGAATTTAATTACATAAATTACCATACATTATGAAATATTTCATGCCAAATTAAGCCATATTGGATGGTTCAAGTGTGTGCATGTGTTAAGAGAAATATAGATAGAAAAGATCATGTGAATGTATTTTATCACACATAAATTTTGGTTTATGACAAGTGTAATTTTTTGTGTATATGACTATTAACCAAGTGTACAGCACTGTATAGAGTCGAGCATCGAAATTGAGGGTTTTTATGCAAAAACTCAGATCGCGACGTACCCTAATGAGGGTCGCGAAGGGGTCAACTGAGATCACGATGGGGTCTTGTACAGGTCGCGACGGGCTCATGGGTTCAGGCAGACAGATCGCGACGGGGTCGTGTGAAGGTCGCGACAGCCTAGTCAGGCAGGGCAGCAGATCGCGACGACAGGCCCTGTCGCGATCAGATCGCGACAGAGGACACTGTTGCGACTGCCCTTGTGAACACGGCCTATCGGGCCGTCGCGTTCACAGGGTCTGTGCCCGAGTCCGACAGGGAAAGACATTACATGGTAATGCAGGTCAAACTTACCCTATTTGACATAGGGTGATTCAGAAAATCATAACTAATTGTACAAGCGATGAAAAATCATGAAACTAGTTGTGAATTGATCTAGACATGCATGGGTACTTACAGTAATAGGAATTTGAAAACAAATAGGTTTTAGACATGCTTTAAACGGGTATTCATGATGAACATGAGACAGTACATAGTTGAGATCAACGATTAAATTTGCAAGATAGGATAATCAAAATTAGGGCTTTTAGGGGCAAAAGATGCCTAACATGCATCAGTTCCTACAGTAAAAATCTCGTGGCATGGGGTTGAGTATACAAGGAGAACACGAATTAAGAAGAGGTTCGGGGTCATGATGAGTAACAGACCTGAAAAACAAGAAGAAAATATTGACTCAATGAAAAATTATGAACTAAAGGGCTTTTGTTCCTGAGGTTTAGATCATCCTACAGACGAAATTGATTTAGTTTTGCTCATGAGAATGCCTACCTTTGGTCATTTTACTCTTCTAGGGCTAGATTTGAAGAACGGGTTGATGGCTTGAGAGCTCATTCTCCCCACGAGTTCTCCTCCTCCTTGGCTCTCTTCCTGTCTAGAACCCTTGGCAACGAGCTAGGGCTGGCCATGGGGTTAAAGAGAGTATTTATGCCTCTTGGGTTTCTATTTCCTAATAGGATTCTAATTACTATTTAATTCTGAGATTTCCTATTTCTCTCCTCTTTCTAAGCTTGAGAACTTCTAATTGGGTTTAGGATGGGAGCTAAATTTGTGGCCAACGTATTAGGGTGGTTTAGGAATTCAAATCCAACTCAATTAGCTATTTATTACATTAAATACCCTTTCTATTAAGTAATAATTTAGTTACGAATTTAAGGTATTTTTCCTTTATTCCCCTTTTAAAAATCTCTATTTTGGCCCACTAATTTCTAATGGGTCTATTTAACAAAGTCCATTACTTCTTTTCATTTAATGTATTTTATTTAATTCTCTTTTATTTGATTTTCTAATTGCTTTTATTTTTTTATTATTAAATTTTTTATTTTTCGAAAAATCCAAGTTGCTACATCCTCCCCTCTTAAAAAGAATTTGGTCCCCAAATTCATATGATCATCCAGGAGAGAGTCTTACCGAAAAGGTCGGGGTAATTCCGCCTGATGGTTCCTTCCGACTCCCATGTGGCTTCTTCCACTCCGCAGTTATTCCATAAAGACTTTAACCACGTGGATGGGATGGTTCCTGAGCTATTGTATCTTCTATTCCAATATCTTGACTGGCTTCTCTTCATATGTCACATCTTTGTTCAATACCAGCTTCTCATGGCGAATGATGTGTGTAGGATCATATACATATTTCCTGAGCATGGAGACATGGAATACATTGTGTACACATGCCAGATCCGGTGGCAACGCTAGTCGGTATGCACCTCACCAATCCTTTCGAGTACGTCAAAAGGACTGATGAATCTAGGACTGAGCTTTCTTTCACAACCAAATCTTTGGATGCCACGAGTAGGTGACACCTTTAAGAATACATGATCACCGACTTGAAATTCTAAGTCTCGCCTTCTTTTGTCGGCATAGCTCTTTTGACTAGACTGAGCAGTCTTAAGCCGGTCTCTAATCACCTGAATGTCCTTTGTGGTTCGCTGTACCATATTCGGGCCTAGCTATTATTGTTCTCCCACCTCATTCCAGCATGCGGGAGATCTACAATTTCTTCCGTAGAGTGCTTCGAATGGTGCCATCTTAATACTCACCTGATAACTATTGTTATAGGCGAACTCATAAGGGATAGGTGCTCGTTCCAATATCCTTGGAAGTCTATAGTGCAAGCTCTCAACATGTCTTCCACTATTTGGTTGGTCCTTTCAATTTGCCCATTAGTTTGTGGATGGAATGCGGTACTAAAGTTGAGTTAGTACCCAATACACCTTGCAGTCCATTCCAAAAATGAGATGTGAATCTCGGATCTCGATCCGAGACTATGGATGATGGAACTCCGTGCAGTCTCACTATCTCCTTGACATATAGGGCAGCTAGTACCTCTACCGACCACTTACTCTTTATGGCTAGGAAGTGGGTAGATTTGGTTAGTCGGTCGACAATACCCATATGGCATCGAGTCCACCATGAGTCTTGGGTAAACCCATGATGAAGTCCATGCCAATTCTTTCCCATTTTCATTCCGGAATATCTAGCGGTCTGAGTACACCAGCGGGGCGCATGTGTTCCGCTTTTACTTGTTGGCAAGTAAGGCAGTGTGCGGCATGTTCAACTACCTCTCTTTTCATGTTCGGACCACCAAAACGTTCTTTTCATGTCTTGATACATTTTGGTACCTCCAGGATGAATAGTGTACTTCGTCTTGTGAGCCTCATCCATTAATCCTCTCTTCAGTTCTTCATTGTCAGGAACGCATGTCCTTCCTTGAAAAACAAGCCTTCCATCTTCGGTCATAGCAAAGTCCGATCTTTCGGCTAGAGTTTCCTTGATGCGAACTAAAATGGATCATCATCTTGTTGAGCTTTGATCTTCTCTAGCAGATCAGATTGAATCTTGATATTGGCAACCAAGACTCGATCATCCCTATGTTCAATATTTAAGTCTAACCTGCTAATTGTTCTAGTAGTTGCATCTCTCCAAGGACTAGACTTGAAACAGATGCCATCAGCTTTCTACTAAGAGCATCAACCATGACATTACCTTTGCCTGGATGGTATTGGATGTTGAAGTCGAAATCTTTTAGGTATTCTAGCCATCTTCTCTGTCTCATGTTGAGTTCCTTCTGGGAGAATAAGTACTTCAAACTTTTATGGTCTAAGTAGATAGTGAACTTCTCCCCATAGAGGTAATGTCTCCATATTTTCAAGGCGAAGACCACGGCAGCCAACTCCAGATCATGCATGGGGTAGTTGACTTCATGAGTCTTCAGTTGTCGAGAAGAGTAGGTGATGACTTTCTCCTTTTGCATCAGTACACACCCTAGCCCAATCCCTGAGGCATCGATGTAGACAGAGAAACCTTCTCCCTCTACTGGCAGAGCGAGAACAGGGGCTGAGGTCAGGCAATCTTTAAGAGTTTGGAAACTTTTCTCACACTCTTTACTCCAGGAGTATGGATTCTCCTTTCGTGTCAGATGCATGCGAGGAACGGAAATCTTGGAGAAGTCCTTGATGAACCGCCTGTCGTAGCCAACCAGTCCTAAGAAGCTTCTGATCTCCGTGACGTTGGTTGGCCTCTCCCAATTGAGTATAGCTTCGACTTGGAGGGATCCTAAGATGCCGTCCTTTGAGATGACATGGCCCAAGAAGGACACTTCTTTGAGCCAGAAATCACACTTGCTAAGCTTTGCGTATAGTTTGTTGTCTCGCAAGACTTGCAATGCAATCTTCAGGTGCTCTTCGTGTTCCTCCTTGGTTTTGGAGTATATGAGGATATCGTCGATGAAGACGACCATGAACTTGTCAAGGTATGGCCGATAAATGCTATTCATGAGTTGCATAAAGGCTGCAGGAGCATTGGTTAGACCAAAAGGCATAACGATGAATTCATAATGTCCATACTTGCTCCTGAAAGCCGTTTTGAAGATATCATCATCCTTGATCCTAATTGATGATAGCCAGATCGATCTTGGAGAAATATTGAGCTCTTGATATTTGGTCGAATAGCTCATCGACCCTAGGCAATGGGTACTTGTTCTTGATGGTAAGCTGATTGAGTGACGATAGTCGATGCATAGTCTCATCGATCCATCTTTCTTCTTGACGAATAGCACGGGTGCTCCCCATGGGGAAGTACTCGGTCTAATGAACCCCTTCTCTAATAGATCCATCATCGCTGCGTCTTCAACTCCTTTAGCTCGGCAGTGACATCCGGTACGGTTGACACGATACCGGGGCAGCTCCAGGGATCAACTCTATGGCGAAGTTGACATCTTGTTCCGGGGAATCCCTGGCAGATCTTCAGGAAACACATCAGGGTAATCCTGGACTATGTGGATGTCTTCTATCTTAGAACCCTTCTTTTCCACTACTACGGCCGCAAGGAAAGTAATGCAACCTTTCCTTATCATATTGTGGGCTTTGATGGTGGAGATTAGAGACATCCGTCTCTTATGTCTAATCCCAGAGAATGCCAATTTAGGAAAGTCACTAAAGGTAACCTTCCCTTTCTTACAGTCGACACTTGCCCCATATGTGGACAACCAGTCATCCCAAAATTACATCATAGCCTTCTATGGGCATACACACCAGGTCGGCTTTTAAGTTATGGTCTCCGATCATTACATCGGCAGATGGAAGTATTTGTTCATTTCTCCTTTTCCCCTAGTGGCGTTGTGACAGAGAACTCACAACCCATGGAATAGGTTTTGCAGTTAGGGTATCAGCAAAGTGTTGAGATATAAATGAATGAGTTGCTCCAGTATCAAATAAAACAAAAGCTGATAAGGAGAAGACTTGTAGAGTACCTTCTACCGCGACACCTTCTTCAGTGGGCTCTTCATTGTGCAGGGCTTGCAGCCTGCCCTGTTTCTTAGGTGCAATAGGGAGCCTCTCATGTTCTTTCAGTAGCGGGCACTCGGGGATGCGGTGCTCGTGACTTCCGTAGCGCAGACATGCGCCGACTTTCCTCCAGCACTCATCCGCAGTGTGACCTAGCTTGTCACAGTGCTTGCAGTTACCTTTTGTTCGAGTGTTGAGGACAATAACTTAGGTTTTCTTTCTTGGCTAGGTCCCTCCGTGATGTTGAAGGGACACTTCTTGCCATTGTTCGGCTTAGAAGATGATTGACCCGAGGTCATTTCCTTTTTCACAAACTTCCCATTGATACGGTCGGTGAAGTCCGTAGCATCTTCCAGCAGTTGAGCCTTTTTCACCATCTCGGCGTAGGTCTGGATGTCGAGAGGTGCCAGTTGGGTAATATATTGAGCTTAAGGCCGTTGAGGAAGCGCTTAGCCTTCATTCACTCAGTGTTTACCAGGTGTGCAACATAGCGTGCCAGTCTTGAAAATTGGACTTCGTATTCGGCCACCTTCAAGCTTCGCTGTTTCAGAGCAGTGAATTCCGAAGCCTTCCTTGCTTGGACACGCTCCGAGAAGTATTTGGAATTAAAAGCTTCTTTGAACTCTGTCCAGGTGAACTGACCATTTGCTCTGGTCTGTTCAACAAACTCCCACCAAGCGCGAGCGTCCTTTCTGAGTTGAAACGTGGCTAGTAGAAGCTTATCCCCCTGCACATTGCATGGCATGTATATTCTTTCCGTTTCTTTTAGCCAGTGTTCGGCTTCATCCGATCCGTGGATCCACTGAACCTAGGTGGGTTCAGACTTCTGAAGTTTCGATGGAGGTCGCCTGCACCACCACGATTGCCACCACCTTGGGTAGCTTGCATGATTGCGCGTGTCAGTTCTTGGATGGTCTGTTGCATGCCCCTCATTTGAGCACGTTCAGCAGTCATCTTGATTGCTTAGTTCCTACAAAATAACTTATTGTCATAATATTGATGTGGAATTTAATTCGTGCGTGTGTGAGTTCATTTTAGCTTTTACCCTTGGCTCTAAACACAGCTCGCATAGGAAGGAAAATGACTCTAGTCGAGGCAGGTCAACCTAGATCATCCTATACTTAAGAATAACCTAGGCTCTCATACCACAAAACTGTCACTCCCCGACGCGGAATATCGGAATGCGAGGCAGTTGCAAGTAAACGGGTATAGAGCGAGTACTAGACATCAAACTATTGGACAAGAATAAATACTAAAGCAAATTCATTTCATTAATAATCTTTCAAATGTCTAGTTACAACCACTAATATCAGAGCCATTCTATAGGGCCCAATTACATTGAAATAAAGCAAAAGACTAAACTAAGACTCTATCATAGTACTAGGACACTAGGGTACTCTTGTCATCACTCATGGTCGTTCCCGTCCTCTTGAGTGTATAGTTCATCCTCGGTCTCACCTGAGAACACAACGACAAATAACACAGGGTGAGCGATAACCCCAGTAGGACTTAAATCTCAATAGTCAAGCAAGCTTTAAATATTAATACATTAAAAGGCAAAGTAACTAATGATAGAGTGAGAGAGTCAAGTAAGGAGAGATAGCATGATAGCACGTGAATGAAATAGCACAAAGTTCCAAATATAGCAAGAGTATCGCGTATAGCACAAATAGCAAGATGGCCATAGCACAAATAACACAAAGTATAGCAATAGCACAACGAGTATAGTATAGCACTTTGTTGTCAACAGACAATGAGAGAACATAGCACTTTTTTATTGTCATTTAGATAGTCGAGATAGATAGCACTCGAGTGTAATGCCAAACACTCTGATCATTTAATTCCCATGGGCACTAGCACTTTCGGGCGCACATCCCAGGACCAGATCAGGCCCTTTATATATTGCCAGGCGTTGGTTATATTGTTTATCTTTAGACAATCAGTCAATGGCCAATATAGAGTACCAAGAAATAGATGAGAGCGCTAGATGAATAGACGAGATAGTAGAGTGAACGTGAATAGATGAGCGAGTAGAGTATAGATGAGAGCTAGTGGACATTGCACGTAACACGTCGAGTAAACATGCGATAACAACAGTTGCACAACACACGCACTTGGTGTTGGCAGTCAGGTGGAACTCACGACTCTTCCACTGGCCATGTTAAGCACAGGTCCAGAGGTCCGACATGATTCAAGATAAGAGCGAACTTCTAATAGCTGTTTGGATCATGTTGATCCCTAAAGGGTGCAATAGGTGTTAGGGTACAACCGCTCGTCGACCATGTGGGAATCCATGGACAGAGGAGACTTACAGAGGCCTTGAACAAAGACTCACTAGTCCGGTAGAAGGAGTATCCGACGGAGAGTTCGTCCAAGTCAAGAGAGAGTGTGTATTTAAACAAGTGCTCGACGTTCTAGAGGAATTCTAGAACAGTGGAGCGTCGGTAACGGTATTCCCAAAACATCGCGAGAAAACATAGACAAGTCTTATTTAAAATATGGCAATTTAATTACATAAATTACCAGATACATTATGAAATATTTTCATGCCAAATTAAGCCATATTGGATGGTTCAAGTGTGTGCATGTGTTAAGAGAAATTATAGATAGAGAAAGATCATGTGCATGTATTTATCACACATAAATATTTGGTTTATGACAAGTGTAATTTTTGTGTATATGACTATTACCAAGTGTACAAGCACTGTATAGAGTCAGAGCATCGAAATTTGGGGGTTTTTTATGCAAAAACTCATATCGCGACGTACCCTAATGAGGGTCGCGACGGGGTCAACTGAGATCGCGACGGGGTCTTGTATAGGTCGCGACAGGCTCATGGGTTCAGGCAGACAGATTGCGACGGGGTCGTGTGAAGGTCGCGACGGCCTAGTCAGGCAGGGCAGCAGATCGCGACGACAGGCCCTATAGCGATCAGATCATGACAGCCCTTGTGAACGCGGCCTATCGGGCCGTCGCGTTCACAGGGTCTGTGCCCGAGTCCGACAGGGAAAAGACATTACATGGGATTGTGGGCCAGAACTTATCCTATTTGACACAAGGTGATTCAGAAAACATAACTAATTGTACAAGTGATGAAAAATCTGAAACCAATTGCGAATTGATCTAGACATGCATGGGTACTTATAGTAAATAGGAATTAAAAAACAAACAGGGTTTAGACATGCTTTAAACACGGGTATTCATGATGAACATGAGACAGTACATAGTTGAGATCAACAATTAAATTCTCAAGATAGGATGAATCAAAATTAGGGCTTTTAGGGGCAAAAGATGCCTAACATGCATCAGTTCCTACAGTAAAAATCTCGTGGCATGGGGTTGAGTATACAAGGAGAACAAGAATTAAGAAGAGGGTTCTGGGTCATGATGAGTACAGAACATGAAAAATCGAGAAGAAATATTGACTCGATGAAAAATTATTAAACAAAGGGCTTTTGTTCTGAGGTTTAGATCATCCTACAGACGAAATTGATTTAGTTTTGCTCGTGAGAATGCCTACCTTTGTTCGTTTTACTCTTCTAAGGCTAGAACTTGAAGAACGGGGTTGATGGCTTGAGAGCTCCTTCTCCCCACGAGTTCTCCTCCTCCTTGGCCTCTCTTCCTAGTCCAGAAACCCTGGGCAACGAGCTAGGGCCGCCATGGGGGTTAAAGAGAGTATTTATGCCTCTTGGTTTCTATTTTCTAATAGGACTCTAATAATTATTTAATTCCAAGATTTCCTATTTCTCTCCTCTTTCTAAGCTTGAGAACTTCTAATTGTGTTAGGATGGGAGCTAAATTCGTGGCCAACCTATTAGGGTAGGTTTAGGAATCCAAATCCAGCTCAAATTAGCTATTTATTGCATTAAATATCACTTTTCTATTTAAGTAATAATTTAGTTACGAATTTAAGGTATTATCCTATTATTCCCCTTTTAAAAATCTCTATTTTGGCCCACTAATTTCTAATGGGTCTATTTAACAAAGCCCATTACTTCTTTTCATTTAATGAGTTTTATTTAATTCTCTTTTATTTGATTTTATAATTGCTTTTATTTTTTTTTTATTAAATTTTTTTTTGAAAATCCAGTTTCTATAACAAAAGCTTGAATATATCTT
>JACBKR010002735.1:0-33235 GCA_014218235.1 Colocasia esculenta | reverse complement strand
TTAAGTTCTTTGTCCAGCTGAACTCTTAGCGAAGGAATGAGGATCTCATGTGGACATACCGCTTCCACTCCATATGTAAGTGAGAATGGAGTTTGCCCAGTGGACGTGCGGACGGAGATACGGTAGGCCACAGAGCCTCGCACTAGTTTCTCTGGCCAATCAGTAAATTTATTAGACTCACAAGTTTCTTTAGAATTTTCAAAAGAGTTTTGTTTGTGGCTTCGGCCTAGTCGTTGCCCTGCGATAGTATGGAGACGAATGATGCAAGGAAATGTTGAATTTCTTACAGAGATCCTGAAGTTTCTGAGATATGAACTGGGGTCCATTGTCGGTGACGAGGCTGCTTGGCACTCCGAACCGCGCGATGATGTTCCTCATGATAAATCTGCACACGGTTGAACCTTTGATTTCTGCAAACGCTTCAGCTTCGGCCCACATTTGGCTATTCCATGCCCTCTGCATTCACTGGAATGGGATCCTTCCACTACCTTCCAAGCTTCTTCGTCTGTCAGACATCGGAGGAGCATTCCATTTAGAGCGCGTCTGTAGAGCACTTCACCAAGAAATGGTATACCTCAACGCCGCTCTACGGATGACTCTCTTATGCTCTACTTCAGCTTCAACTGGGAAGGTACAATCCTGCAATACTGCTCAATTTCATGGTACCACGGCCTTTCTTCTTCCATCATTTCTCCTAGCTCCATAAGCATTAACTCTTTGCTTATTTCTCTCTGCCTCAAAACTAGAGAGCTCCTAAGGTTAATGAACAGGATCCTGAGTGGAGGGAGCTCTAAACCATTGACAGTGATTGTCTCAGCACTACGGCTAAGAGGGAAGGAAAGAGATGAGGCTAACGACGCTAAGCATCGGCTAGGATATTCTAAGGCGAGGAGTATGAATGTATATGAGTTGACGGAATTGCTTCGCTAGAGTGTGACAGATCTCGATAGGGCTTGAGTTAGGGTCACAAGTGCGTAAGTAGAAAGGACTTGCCGAAGGACGAGTTGAGAGTCTCCTATGATCTTGAGGTGACGCGGCGCCTAAGAGGTAGGCAAGCTTAAGACCGGCAAGGAGAGCCTCATACTCGGAGATATTATTGGTGGCATAGAATTGGAGCTGATAGTCTAGAGGAATGGTGATCCCTTCTGGGGTGAGCAAAACAGCACCTATGCCCCGTCCCCTAAAATTGAGAGCTCCATCGAAGTGGAGCGACCAGAAGGGATCGCGAGAGATGAGTGACAGGTTTTCATCGAGGAATTCCTTCTTGAACCGGTCACTGTGGGGGAGAGGAAGGTGAGCAAGGTGCTCAGCAATGGCATACCCTTTTATGCCGTTCTGAACTATAAAGGTGATATCGAATTGAGAGAGGAAACTTTGCCAGCGTGGCCAATCTGGCGGCGAGGACTGGCTTCTCCAAGAGATACCTAATAGGGTCCATTCTAGAAATCAAACTCACCTTATGGGTAGGAAGTAGTGCTTCAATTTCTGCAATACCCAAACTAGCGATGCACATGTTTTCTCCATCGTGGTGAGTTGAGCTCGGAGGGATTGAAGAGCCTACATAGGTAATAGATTGCCCTTTCTTTACCGGATTCGTCATGTTGAGCAAGGACAGCTCCTTGGGAGTCCTCAATAGTTGACAGATACAGGATCAGGGTTTCCCAGGGATAGGCGCCTGAAGCACGGGCGGATCATGAGATAACTCTTGAGTTCATCAAAGGCCTCTTGGCACTTGGCATTCCATTCGAAACTACTCCTCCTTAAACAGTTCATAGAAGGGACGACATCTTGGGAATGCTGAGATATGAATCTTCTTTATAAACTGAAGCCGACCAATCAATCCTCGAAGCTCAGATATGTTCTTGGAGGAGGCATTTCATTTATCACCTTGGCCTTGTGCGGGTCTTTGAATCCCTTGTTGCTAACTATGAAGCCTAACAGCTTGCCTGAAGAAACTCCAAATACGCACTTCTTCGGATTCATCTTCAATTGGTATTCTTGTGCGCGACGAAAAACCTTGGCAAGCATGGATGAGTGTTCCCTTCTGGTCTGAGACTTCACCACGATATCATCCACGTATACCTCAACATCAATGTGAATCATGTCGTGGAAGATAGCTAACATTGCCCTCTGATAGGTGGCGTCGGCATTCTTTAATCCAAACGGCATGACCACATAGCAATAAGTTCCCCAGAGGGTGGTGAAGGAGGTTCTCTTGGTCCTTCAGGCTAGACGAATTGACTATAGCCTGAATACCCATCCATAAATGATAGAGTTTCGAACCCTACAGGTTGTCGATCAAGACATCCAAATGAGGTAACAAGAAATCGTCCTTTGGAATGCCCTATTCAAGTCCGGAAGTCTATGCACATGCTCACCTTCTATCTTTCTTCATCACGGGACTATGTTTGTAACACCCCAAAAATTCGGTAATTGGAAAATTAGAAATAATCGAAAACGATAAATTCAATATTTGTACAATAGCAAAAAAATGCACGTGTCATTATCATACATACAAAAACCATTAGAAAATTTTCATAAAAATCATAGTTCAACTCTAAATAATACTCCCTAATGACCTACAGAGAAATTCGTGCAAAGGAAAATCGGATGGTCCAAGTTTAAGGCATTTTATGACTGAGTGTCGTAATTAGGGAATAAGCCAGGAAATTATTATCACACATACTTAGATGAGTCAGAAAATTAAATAAAAATCATAGATGGATTCAAGTAATATCCTCTAATGACCAATCTAGAAATTTGGGTCAATACAATTCATTTGGGGTATGTTTAAGAGTTATTGTGACTTATTATCGTAATTAGGAAATAAGTTGGACAACCCATTATCAGGTGTATAAAATGAGATCATAAACTAAATGAGAAATTTATGGTGGACTCCAAACAATATGTGGGGATAGTCCATAAAAGAAATCGGATCAATGGACAACGTAAGACCCATGAACAAATTAAAGTATGAAATTAGTAAATAAATAACTTCCGTATTATCGGAATAATAGAACTTACGTACCACTATCGTACATGAGAAAACACATCAGAAAATTTCGTAAAAATTTTAAACCAACCCTAATATTATCCTAAGCGTTCCACGAAGGAATTCGTGCAACGAAAAATCTGATTGGCCGAGTATGTGTCACATGTGACCAAGTTACCCGAATTAGGAAACTAAGTCGGAAAATTGTTAACACGGAAAAAAATGACGAAACATAAATTAAATAAACAAATTGGAGAGACTTCCAAATTCATGTATTAATAACCATTAACAAGATTGGCCAATGGAGCACATTTGGCCCAATGATAAAAATTAGGACAAGAAAATACTCAGAAATTCATGTATGTAATTATGCAATAATTAGGGAGGGCAATTTAGGGTTAAATTAGGGCGATTAGTCATGTAAGGTAAGCCAAACTGGACCCAACCCTAAGAGGAGGTTTCCTAAACCTTTGCTACCTCCTTTGGGTGAGAGAATCCCAGATTTTGGAAAGTAGAAAGCAGAATTCGCAGCCCCTTTCCTAGTCCCATTGGGACATGAATTAGAACTCTAAAACTATAAGGACTCCTCACAAAATGGTTAGGTAAGGGTTAGCAACAAGTTGGGGTCATGAGCAGCAACGTTGGAGCACTGGAGGAGTGGAGAACGACTGGGGAAAACGTGGTCTTCCTCAACCTTGCTCTGGATCAACCCAGAAATCTGTAGAGTTATTTGCATTCAAAGGTAGGTGTTCTCGGGCCAAGATTAAAGAAAACCAACACCATCATGTAGTTCTTAGAGTCTAGGTTCATTTGCACTTGGTTTGACTAATTTTCATGGAGTATACATTGTGTATTCGTAGTTGTCCCTAAGTCTCGCACAGTTAGGGCTTTTCCCGTTCTTCTTATTATGCACGTGATTTGATGCCGAATTAGACTAAACTTCCTTCATAAAAGTTCTTCTACTTGTAGCCACGATCATCTTTATGTTGGACATTTTCTCCAAAAGTCTTGTTTTAGAGAGTTATGAGCATGGCAAGAGAGTCGCTAATGATACTGCGATTTCGGGCTGCACTTAGCTTTATGTTCTTCATATATTTCTAGGGATTTGAGACCGAATTAGATCAAACCCCCAACATCAAAGTTCTTTCACTAATTGTTCTCGTCATATTTCATGTTGAACATTATGTCTAAATGTCATTCGTTAGAGAGCTATAAGAGGGGAAAGTAAATTCTGCATGAGACATGTTTTTGGGTACACTTGACCTATATGTTTTCTGGGAAGGCCTCTAGTGTCGACAGTACTTGATCTAGTGTCAACACACTGTCCCAAATTATCCCAAAAGGTGTTCTGGGAAGGCCTCTAGTGTCGACACTACTTGATCTAGTGTCGACACCTGTCCCATACTGGCACAACAGGTTTCTGGGAGCTGTCTCTAGTGTCGACACTACTTATCTAGTGTCGACACTACTTGACCAGTTCTGCATTATTTTGCCTTGTGTTTGAAGCATTGTGTCGACACCAGTAAGGGGTGTGTCGACACTACCCTTGCAAAAAAAATTGCATATCTGGGGTCTGATCATTACATGATGTCTATTAGCATGTGCATGATGTTATACAGTATGCATGGACCTAAAAGAAATCAACCCATTAAAAATGGTAATGATACGAATATGATTCTAATGTGTAAATGTGATTGTCCTTATGTTCATTGGATTATCTTGTGATCTTGCCTATTGTCAATTGAAATGATAAGAATTTGTTGTGAATATGGGGATGAATACATATTAGTATGGACTTGTTAGTGAAGTTAATATCATGATTTGCATATGAGTTTCAATAGTTACATGCTTTCGGTGTTCCATTAATTATTTGTCCATATGCATACATGCTAGAAAGATCCGTGACTCGTCACTTACACATTTACACGAGTAGGCACACCCTTCTTGGGGAATTGGGAGCTCTCTGCCGGTTATTCTGAATTGGTAGACTAGCGACCTTTTCCTTAAGACCTCCGTAAGTCTCCGCTCTCTATGGATTTCCACATAGATGCCGAGCTAGATGTACCATGAAGTACCCTGGAGATAGAAAGCACATGTCCTGCATATGATCTGTCTTTAGAAACATCCTCATGTCAAGACATTAATGGATTATGAAACATGATACGTCGTTATACTGCCTTTTGTTCTCTTGAGCTATTTGTCATACCTGACTCTATGAATGATCATGTTCCTTTTACTATGAACTTGTCATTGAAACTCTGTGGCCATAAAATGAATTGTTTGTTCGGCACAACGTGGGACTTCAGTCCATTTGACCAATGCTGTGCAATAGGGGCCTGTCTGGTCCTGGGGAGGAGCACCCCAGCATACTTATTAACCGCGGGAGTATGAACTCTTGTGCTTGGCATCGCACAACGAACACGCAAGATTGTGAAAATGTGCCTTTGTTTGATATGATAAGTTTGATCTGATATGATATGATAAGATTTGATATGATACGTCTGATCATGTGAACGCATGATATCTGTTTGAATATGGCCAATCTCTTTTGATACGATTCTACTCTTGAAAATCTGTCCATTGTATATGCAACTCGACGTGTGATCTGAAATGATACCCGTTCTACTCTGCTATTCAATCTGTTAGTATTGCATGCATTGTCATCATATACATGTTCATATCTTGCCTAATTAAAATGTTAATCACGTATATTAGTGCCCACACAATATTGAGATGTAAATCCTACTGAGCTAGTTCGCTCACCCTATCATCTTGCCCTTTTCAGGTAGTGATGAGGAACTAGTGGAGTCGATGGGGCCGGGAAGGAGTGATGAGCACCCGCTATATGAGGAGTTTACAGTTTAGAAATAGACATTTGAGTAGTCGATGTATTAGAGAAACATTGTTATTTGAATAATGAACCTTTTCAGTGAGTTCTTTCTATGTAAGGTTTTAACTAGTGGATTGAAATGGAATAAAGAGTACCTTTGATGACATATTATGATCTGAAATATGTGGTTATATGTAATTGTTACTCTGCGTTACTCAACTGTGATACGTCTATTTGTATCGTTCACGCCTCTCGGTATTTATTCCGCTGCTAAATATCGGGGCGTGACAGTTGGTATTGAGCCCTAAACTTTAGGGTCCAAGGGAATAGGAACATAGGATGAAACTAGATCACACGAGTTAAAATCTGTCATACCTAATGTGAGCTGGGTAGAACCATGGGAATAGAAGTCACATGTGTATATTTAGATGACTGACTTATATTAATATCTTGAAGGTACTTAATACCTTAATGGCTGCGAGCGAGTCGGGCATTCCCCTAAGTCCTAGGCAATCAGGAATGATAGGATAAGTGTCATTATAACCCTCAGCTTGTGTCAAGAACTTGGTACCTACCTGGTGAGATTGGGGAGAAACTTGGGCTTAGTCCAAAATTTATTAATAACTAAATATTGTAAGTTACAAGGCATCAACAAGGAGTAAAGAAGACTGATCGTGTGATAGTTGTTTTGAAGGAACATAAATAAACAGCAATGGAGGATATACCTACACCATCTATGGACGGACAAAGATCGGTCCAAAGATTAACCAAAGCACTACGACAAGCTGCTCAACTGTTAGAGGATGCCCTAATAATGGCTAAGGAGATAAATGGGAAGGAAAGGTCTATTGATGACAAAGGAGTTGGCGAAAATAATGAGAAAGAACAAATCACAACCACAGGAAGCTCCAAACCCATAGCTAGAAAGAACGACCCACCAACAGTAATAGATCGCACAAGAGAAAGAAGTGCAAGGAGTGCAATAAGAAACTATTCCCGCTCCTGTAGAAAGATGCTAGCATTGCAACAGAATAAATCATTGGTCTGAGGAGTGCTGGAAATTTCAAGGCAAGTGTTTCTGTTGTGGCAGCCAAGACCACAAGGTTAATGATTGCCCTAACGAGAAATCAAGCTCAAGGAATAAATGGTAGAACAAACCAAAGAAGGAGGTATGAAAGAGTATCTTTCTAACTCCCTTTATTTGACCCTGAAGTTACATCACCAATCAATCATTATATTATTAGCAATCCACAATTGATTCCCGTAAGTCCACCCGTAAACACATGTGAATTTGGGGACCAAATTCTTTTAAGTGGGGGAGGATGTAACACCCCGAAAATTCGTAATTGGAAAATTAGAAATAAATCGAAAACGATAAATTCAATATTTGTGCTATAGCAAAAAAATGCACGTGTCATTATCATACATACAAAAACCCATTAGAAAAATTTCATAAAAACATAGTTCAACTCTAAATAATACTTCCTAATGACCCCAGAGAAATTCGTGCAAAGGAAAATCGGATGGTCCAAGTTTAAGGGCTTTTATGACTGAGTGTCGTAATCAGGGAATAAGCCAGGAAATCATTATCACACATACTTAGATGAGTCAAAAAATTTAAATAAAAATCATAGATGGACTTCAAATAATATCCTCTAATGACCAATCTAGAAATTTGGGTCAATAAAATTCATTTGGGGTATGTTTAAGAGTTATGTGACTTATTGTCGTAATTAGGAAATAAGTTGGACAACCCATTATCAGGTGTATAAAATGAGATCATAAACTAAATGCGAAATTTATGGTGGACTCCAAACAATATGTGGGGATAGTCCATAAAAGAAATCGGATCAATGGACAACGTAAGACCCATGAACAAATTAAGTATGAAATTAGTAAATAAATAACTTCCGTATTATCGGATAATAGAACTTACGTACCACTATCGTACGTGAGAAAACACATTGAAAAATTCTGTAAAAATTATAAACCAACCCAAAATATTATCCCTAAGCGTTCCACGAAGGAATTCATGCAACAGAAAATCTGATTGGCTGAGTATGTGTCACATGTGACCAAGTTACCCGAATTAGGAAACTAAGTGGGAAAATTGTTAACACGGAAAAATGACCGAACCATAAATTAAATAAACATATTGGAGAGACTTCCAATATCATGTATTAATAACCCATTAACAAGATTGGGACAATGGAGCACATTTGGCCCAAGGATAAAAATTGGGACAAGAAAATACTCAAAAATTCATGTATGTAATTATGCAATATTAGGGAGGGCAATTTAGGGTTAAAATTAGGGCGATTAGTCATGTAAGGTAAGCAAAACCGGACCCAACCCTAAGAGGAGGTTCCTAAACCTTTGCTACCTCCTTTAGGTGAGAGAATCCCAGATTTTTGGAAAGTAGAAAGCAGAATTCGCAGCCCCTTTCCTAGTCCACTGGGACATGAATTAGAACTCTAAAACTATAAGGACTCCTCACAAAACATTCAGGGAAGGGTTAGCAACAAGTTGGGGTCGTGAGCAGCAATGTTGGAGCACTGGAGGAGGAGAACGGCTGGTGAAAATGTGGTCTTCCTCAACCTCGCTCTGCATGAACCCAGAAATCTGCAGAGAGTATTACCATTCAAAGGTAGGTGTTCTCGGGCCAAGATTAAAGAAAACCAACACCATCATGTAGTTCTTCAAGTCTAGGTTCATTTGCACTTGGTTTGACTAATTTCATGGAGTATACATTGTGTATTCGTAGTTGTCCCTAAGTCTCGCACAGTTAGGGCTTTCCCGTTCTTATATTATGCACACGATTTGATGAATTAGACTAAACTTACATCATGAAAGTTCTTCTAATTATAGTCACGATCATCTTTTATGTTGGACATTTTGTCCAAAAGTCTTTTGTTAGAGAGTTATAGGCATGGTAAGAGAGTCACTGCATGATACTGTGATTTCGGGCTGCACTTAGCTTTATGTTCTTCATATTTCTCGGGATTCGAGACCGAATTAGATGAAACCCCCAACATCAAAGTTCTTCTACTAGTTGTCCTCGTCATATTTTGTGTTTAATATTATGTCTAAATGTCATTCGTTAGAGAGCTATAAGAGGGGTAAGTAAATAACTACATGAGATATGTTTTCGGGTTACACTTGACCTATATGTTTTCTGGTAAGGCCTCAAGTGTCGACACTACTTGATCTAGTGTCGACACACTGTCCCAAATTAGCCCGAAAGATGTTCTGGGAAGGCTTCTAGTGTCGACACACTATCCCATACTGGCACAACAGGTTTCTGGGAGCCTTCTCTAGTGTCGACACTACTTGATCTAGTCTCGACACTACTTGACCAGTTCTGCATTATTTTGCCTTGTGTTTGAAGCATTGTGTCGACACCAGTAAGGGGTGTGTCGACACTACCCTTGCAAAAAAAAATTGCATATCTGGGGTGTGATCATACATGATGTCTATTAGCATGTGCATGATGTATACAGTATGCATGGACCTAAAAGAAATCAACCCATTGAAAAATGGTAATGATACGAATATGATTCTAATGTGTAAATGTGATTGTCCTTATGTTCATTGGATTATCTTGTGATCTTGCCTATTGTCAATTGAAATGATAAGAATTTGTTGTGAATATGGGGATGAATACATGTTAGTATGGACTTGTTAGTGAAGTTATATCATGATTTGCATATGAGTTTCAATAGTTACATGCTTTCCGGTGTTCCATTAATTATTTGTCCATATGCATACATGCTAAGAAAGATCCGTGACTCGTCACTTACATATTTGCATGAGTAGACACACCTTCTTGGGGAATGGGAGCTCTCTACCGGTTATTCTGAATTGGTAGACTAGCGACCTTTTCCTTAAGACCTCCATAAGTCTCCGCTCTCTATGGATTTCCACATAGATGCCGAGCTGGCTGTACCATGAAGTACCCTGGAGATAGAAAGCACATGTCCTGCATACGATCTGTCTTTAGAAACATCCTCATGTCAAGACATTAATGGATTATGAAACATGATACGTCGTTATACTGCCTTATTCTCTTGAGCTATTTGTCATACCTTGACTCTATGAATGATCATGGTTCGTTTACTATGAGCTTGTCATTGAAACTCTGTGGCCATAATATGAATATGTTTGTTCGGCACAACGTGGGACTTCGGTCCATTTGGCCAATGCCTGTGCAATAGGGGACCTGTCTGGTATGGGGAGGAGCGCCCCAACGTACTTATTAACCGCGGAGTATGGACTCTTGGTGCTTGGCATAGCACAACGAACACGCAAGATTGTGAAAATGTGCCTTTGTTTGATATGATAAGTTTGATCTGATATAATATGATAAGATTTGATATGATACGTCTGATCATGTGAACGCATGATATCTGTTTGAATATCGCCAATCTCTTTTGATACGATTCTACTATTTAAATATCTGTCCATTGTATATGCAACTCGACGTGTGATGATGAAATGATACCCTTCTACTCTGCTATTCAATCTGTTAGTATTGCATGCATTGTCATCATATACATGTCATATCTTGCCTAATTAAAATGTTAATCACGTATATTAGTGCCCGTACAATATTGAGATGTAAATCCTATGAGCTAGTTCGCTCACCCTATCATCCTACCTTTTCAGGTAGTGATGGGGAACCAGTGGAGTCCGATGGGGCCAGGCAAGAGTGACGAGCACCCGCTATATGAGGAGTTGATAGTTTAGAAATAGACATTTGAGTAGTCGATGTATTAGAGAAACATTGTTATTTGAATAATGAACCCTCTTCAGTGAGTTCTTTCTATGTAAGGTTTTAACTAGTGGATTGAAATGGAATAAAGAGTACCTTTGATGATGTTATTATGATCTTAAATATGTGGTTATATGTAATTGTTACTCCGCGTTACTCAACTGTGATACGTGTATTTGAACGTTCATGCCTCCCGGTATTTTTTCTGCTGCTAAATAACGAGGCATGACAATGTTCGCCACCCATAATGGATAGAGGACTACACGGATGAACTTGGCTTTGTGTAGTTTATCAATTCCTCTTTCATCTTCAAAGCAATGTGTGGGCGGAACCTCCTTAGCTTTGCTTAACGGCAACTGCCCCTGGCTTCAAGAGTAACCTATGTTCTACCAATTCGGGGTCAATGCGGGCATGTCATCGTAGGACCAGGAAAAGGAATCTTTAAACTCCCTTAACATCTTGTGAGTGCCTTTTTCTTCAGGAGGGAGACTGGAAGCTATGGTTAAGAGCCTTGGGTCCTCCTCTGTTCCTACGTTTACCTCTTTGGTGGGTTCGTCTATGCCGAGGTGGGCTCATCGAATTTCTCAAGCCGCTTGCATACATCTCGGCAGCATCCTCAACCTCGCAATCATTTCCTCGAATGGGTCATCTTCGGCAAGATCTCATACACTCCAAATCCATCATTAGCCTTTCCTCTTATGCAGATCCTCCATGTTTAGAACTACTGCTTCTTGGATGAAACTCTTCGACAGCTAGAAGAGCGCCACACCTTTGCACCAAGTCTAACAGATTCCTACGTGGTATGCCACTACCCTTCTTCTTCCTAGACTGGACGGGGACTTGCTAGATTCTACCCCTGAATCTAAACTAGGCTTGATATTTACAGAAGGCTCCAGAGGAGTATTCGGAGATTTATTGGAAGGAAAGGAAAGGTGCGGCAGGGCCGCAAAGGTCCTCCGATGGGACTGGAGGAAGAGGCGGGCCACCCGAGCTCAGGGTGCCTGCAGCAGAGTTGGGGTGCAGGGGAACAGAAGGACCCTCACCCAGATCACCCAGGACGACCATGTCGGTCAATAGGCGAAAGCATAGCTTGAGCTGAAGAGGAGAAGGACGGGGATCGCCGCCCAAAGAAAGGGGAGTGACGGGGATCGCCGTCCGCAGGAGGGAAGGAGTGCGGGGGTGTCGGGGATCACCGTCGAGGCAGAGGGTGACGGAGATCGCTGTCGAAGCAAAGGGGAAGCGCGAGGGTGACGAGGATCGCCGTCGAGAGAAAGTGCGAGAGCCAGACAGCTGAAGGCAGAAAGCGGGAAGGATGAGTCAGAAAAGAAAAGGAGGACGGGGATCACCATTCAACGAAGAGGAGAGAGGAGAATACGGGGATCTCCGTCCGAAGAAAAGGGAAAGGAGAAGGCGGGGATCGCTGTCCGAAGAAAGGGGGGTAATACGAATGGGAACACACATTTTTTTGATTTTGATTTTTTTGGTTATTTATTTATTTATTTTTTTGTTTTGATTTTGACAATGAAAAGAACTACATTACATTAGGAGGCTTCGGAAAAAGGACAGGACCGAGCCATTAAGGAAGATGGTGAAGAGGGGTGAAGGGCGGATTAACGCTTCAACAGTGTTAGGGGAGAATTGGAGAATGAAGGGTGAGATAAGGGAATAAATCAAAATTATGGACAAGGATGGATGCAACGAAATGAATGGGAGGCCGAGAAAACCTGGCCAGAGCTCCTTTGTTAAATTGGCTGGACTTATGATCTCAATTTCCTCACCAAATCCAGCAACTGTCGCTTGGTGGTGGCTGCTAATGCAGATGGGGCTGCTACCCGAGACAGTAACATGTCATCCTCGTTGAACAAGCGGTGACCGCTGAGATTAGATCTTCCAACTCTGGTTCCTCTGTCTCAGCTTCTGGTTCATTGAACACAACTGACCGCTGAAATCAAATCATCAAGGTCTGGTGTTTCTGTATCTGACTCGACTCTCTTCTTCTTGTTGGGTCGCTTAGCTTCTAGGGCTTGGTATGCTGACTTTGGTGCCTCTTCCATCGTGGTGTTATATCCAGGCTGCACCAGCCCTCTGAAAAAATGATCATACAATGTCCAGGTGAGGGGGCCATGGTCTGACTGTGAAGAAGATGAGAATGCATCCCATTCTGAGTATCCTAGACCATGTTTTGTGAATTTCTTTGTGCTGGCCACTGTTTTGGTTCTCCCTTGGAGATGAGCACCCAAACCTTTTCCTGACTGATAGCTGAGCCTGAACATGATATCCCAACCTTTTGTTTGTGGTCACATCCTTCCTGACAGCTATCACTGATGGGGACCCGATTGGGCGGTTAGAAGAGAATGTATAAGCCCAGGGATAGTTGACATCGAGCACTGAAATGACGGGCTTATTGGATGCCCATACTGATGGCAATACTCTCTCAACAGCTTCCACTATGTGGGTCGTTGCTACGCTCTTAACCTTGACTATCCGCCCTTGGAGGGGAATTTCAAACATTGATGTGCCGTGGAGGCACTGCCCCTAGTGACTCAATCCACGGGCACCCTAAGATGGCCTTGTCAGTGTGATCGATGTTCAACACATAAAATTCAATTGACATGACAAGTGGCCCCAGCTCTGCTTGCAACGTGACAATCCATGACAGGCACATCGTGAATTGTCGTAGGCAGCTATGGTGGTGGGGGTGGGCTGCAATTGGCGCTCTGAGATGTTGCAGGCTCTT
Organism: Colocasia esculenta; assembly: GCA_014218235.1. Classification (NCBI taxonomy): domain Eukaryota; kingdom Viridiplantae; phylum Streptophyta; class Magnoliopsida; order Alismatales; family Araceae; genus Colocasia; species Colocasia esculenta. The sequence goes on along the minus strand of JACBKR010002735.1, from coordinate 19,905 downwards.
AGGGTGCTCAATGGGCATACATTAATGGAAGCCCCTGTATCTACTAGCGCTGCGTCAATGGCCACTTTGTTTATAGTGAGTGTCACACACAAGGCATCTTCCTGGCTTCAGGGCAGCTAATTCACCATCAAAAAGGTATAGTGGGTCCCCTGTTCACAATAGAAGTACAGAAGGCAGATTGTCGGGGTTCATGTCCTCACTGACCATGATCCTCTGCAGGAAGGTCCTTAGGGCATCTTGGTGAGTCTGTGACCTTTTGATCAGCTCTAATATGAAGATTTTGGCGGGGGTTTGATCCAAATGCTTCAGAATGTCATATTGGGTTCCTGGGACCGGGTCTATCTCTTCCATATTGTTGCTGTTGAGTGCTGGTTTGCTGTGCCGGTTGACCTGGCATGGATACGGACGCATTAGGGTACATCCGATGAAACATCCGTCCGCTCCGTAGGGTGAGGTTATGGTGGAGTGGAGGAGGTGAGGTGTCAAGAATGGAGGGGTTGGCTAGTAATGGCGTTGGCGTAGGGAGAGAGAGATGTTACTAGATGAATGGATAATGGGTGATATGACTGGGGAGTTGTAGGATGGTGAGGTGATGGTGGCAATAGTGGGTGCGAAGGAGAGAGGCCCAGTGGATGTAGGCGTGGTGGCATGGGGTGTGATATGGGAAATAACCAAAGCTGGCCCACTTTGTGTTCATCGTCGAAGGCCCATTGAGCTTCTGGTGGTGGGTGGATGACTGGGTTAACATGCGCGGGTGGAGGAGGTGGTGGAGCAGGTTGGGGGTTTGGAGCAGGCGGTGTTGAGGCATGGGGTTGCGGATTATCCAAGGTCATTTGTCGGCTGCTGCAGCTGTTGTTGTGTTGTTGCTGGTACTGTTGTTGGAAGGGTTGGACTGCTGTTGTTGTTACTGTTGTTGTTGTTGTTGTTGTGGCTGCTGTCGCCTTTGTTGTTGCTTCTGTTGCCTCTGACCCTGTTGATCTCTTAAGGTCTGGATCAACCTCTTCATTTCTCGCCAATTTGGTTCTGCTCATGAAGTCTATATTATGTCGCAGAATTGGAAACAATCCGACACATTGTGGCCCGATGGCGATGGTAGACACATACTTGTTTGGTCCCGCTGCCATATTCCAATTTGCCTTCTCAGGAGGGAGTCTAAGGGCATTCAAGGACATGAGGGCTGCAAAGACATCGGCCAAAGACTCGGGCAGAGGAGGATATTGGGCTCTTTTGGGTTCGTTGGGCTTTCTAGGGGCATAGCCATTCTGCAGAGGAGGAACTTGGGAGTACTGGCGCTGGTCTTGTGGAGGGTTCTGACCCTGGGGAGGTTGCTGCCTATTGTTACTCCATGGCTGCTGAGGTTGCTGGGTGCATGGAGACCTACCTATCAGGCCTTGGGGGTTACTTACTGCACCCACTTGCTCATTGGTTTGGATCCCCTCGGTGACTGGGCCTTGAGGCTTCTTGTGTAACGGGATTTAGGGGTCTCAACATAGAGTGTATAGGCGAGTCCTTGAGTTGGGTCTGAATGAAATGGGCTCGGCTATATAGCTGGTGCATGGTAGTAATGTCATTCATGGCCAAGATGGCTCGGTAAGTTGGGGTAGCATTGGAAATTAACAGCTTTACTTTCTCCTCCTCCGGCATGGGGCAGCGGACCTTGGCAGCCAATGAACGCCATCGGTCAACATAAGTTGAGAACTCCTCCTCAGGCTTCATATTTTCAGCTACTAGATCCACAAAGGACTATTCGGGTCCAACCCGATCTTGGAATTGCTGTAGGAACCTCTCTTGAACAATTTGGAAGTCCTCGGCTTCCTCAGGGGGCAAAGAATAGAACCATTCCAGGGCCGAACCATCTAGGGATTTCCTGAACAAGTATGCCATGAGGTGGCGGTCATACTTGTGCGGTGCAGATTCATAGACAAAATCCTTTAAATGAACATATGGGTCCCCTACTCCAGAGTACCACCGATAAACAGGGAGCTCCAACTGGGGTGGTACCCGGAGGTGTTGGAAAGATGGGAAAGCAATGTTGGCTGCCTTCCGAGGATCAATTTGCCTCCTGAGGTCATGAAGCTCCTTTTTATACTTGTCCACTCCGCAAGAAAGTCAGAAGGGTTTGAATATGGTGCGCAGAGACAAGGGAGTGAGGTTGCTCAAAAGAGTAGGACCTCTCACGGGGGAGGGGAGCAGGTTCATCCGTATAATATGTTGAGGTTGGAGGGGATCGAGGCCGAACTTCTCGTGCCAGAAGATAGCTTGGTTCTGAGAAATGGATGGCCCGAGGACGGAGGGGTGTGGGATCTGCCCTTGAGGAAGGAAGGTGGGGTGCTGAGGCAACACGGGCGGAGGAATCTGCCGGTCGGATTGAATTATGACTTGAGGGGGATAGAGGTCGCTTCCCCTTGGAAACGGCTAGAAATTCGTGGAGTTGGTCCGGAGTGAGATGGGGGAGGAGCTGATTGAATTGTGAATGGGGATCATCTCCTCCAGGAGGAGAAGGAGGACGGATTGACTCCCGATGACGAGGGGAGGTTGGATATGCCCCGGGAGTATGGCCGTAGAGGGTTGGGCCATATCCTCGAGGAGCCAATGGGCAGGACATCATCGGCAAGGACCCGAAATTGGTCCATGTCGAACAAGGATTATGATAGAATACAAGGATCGGAGGGGACTGACTCGATCTCCCTAAACAATGACGCATGCACCCCCCCAAACAAATAGGGGGTGATGCCGACAACTCCTAGACTCTAGCACGACAAGAAAGACTGAGAGGAGGAGGGATGAACCGAAACACTCAAGTTGTCATGATTAATGCGCAAATTTATTAAGGTTTGAACTTGACCTTTAGATGAATTGATTAAGGGGATGTCACTCGGTCAAGTGGGCCCTAGTAGGTAGGAACTCGAGTCCTCTGGTGTGCTAAGGGGTGGGACACTCACACACGAGGGGTGGCTCGGACTAATGGGTGCGACGGGTACAACTGGCTCGCTGAACCGCAACGTGCGTACGGTCACGAGGACTTATGGAGGTCCTTGGAAGGTGGGCCGAGTCATCCTACGAGTGCTCGTAGGTGAGAGGGCTCACTCGACCAAGGGGGAACTTGAACAAATGGGATGAATAGCGTATGCAAAGGGCCTAAGTGCCCAAAATATATGCAAGAGTAACAAATGAAGATCAAATAGGGTGACAAACAAGCTCTCGGGCAGAGTCACGGCAGCCGTATACACCGCGACCTTATCGCGACAGGGCGGCTTGCCGCGATAAGAGCAGAAGCCCGAGAACAAAGTAAGTCACAAACCAGACTCAAACAGACTACCCTAACAGATGATAAAAGTGTAAAAAATCACTAAATTGATACAAAACGGATCATGAAGCACCCAGAACTGATTCATGGATGAAAACATTAACATACAAAGCGTACCTGTTGACGCGACACTTATGCTCGACGTGACCTTGTCGCGTCCCTGCGCTATGCCGCGACAGATCCCGAAAACTTACAAATGAAAAGAAAAGGAAAACTCGAACCCTAACATGATTCTAACATCCAAAAACAGTACAATACATGGTACAGAGACATGGAACATGGATGCATGATCTCATAGAAGTAGGATAAGGCAGATATGAGAAGAAAAACGCTGACCTGCTATCGCGTCCTTGTCGAGTGCCGCGATCCTATAGCGTCACCGCGATACGCCGCGACACAAACCGAGGGACAAAAAGCAGGAAACAAAGAACAAAAAAGACTAACAGAGCACTAAAATGACAAACAAGGAAGAAAACATGGCAAGCAGGCAAACTAAATCCATGAGGGTAGCACTGAAGGTCGCACCGTGATCACCAAAAGGTGTAATCACGGGGAATGTGCACCCCAAAGACACGCAACAGGATATTAAATCTAATGGCATGGAAAATAGCATGTGATCTCCACCTAGATAGTTGCCAAATGAGAAGAAAATAACATAGGCTAACTAAACTAGGAAAAGGAGAGAGAACGGAGGTGGACCTGGTATCGCGGTCGTCATACCTACCGCGACGATGCTGCTAACGCGTCACTTGATCCTGACGCATCTATTGTCGTGTCGTCTTCCACCGTCGCGTTCTCTGTGTGCGGGAGATTGATGGTTGGACCTTCTTCCCGTCCTCCAGCCGCCGGAGGATGAGAGCTCCTCGTGGAAACAAGTTTGGGTGCCTTCCAAAACAAAAAAGACAAGAAAAGCCCTATTAGAACACGTTAAGCATAGTATCTACTCCAAAGATGAAAAGAAAAAGGGAAACATGGTGGGAACGAACCTGGGGGTGGTTTTAAACCCCTAGGGTGTGTGAAAACGTGGGAATGTGGGAGAGTGAGACTTATCTATAAATAACATAAAAATGCATGGAGAAATGAAGGAGAGAGAGAGGGGAAAGGATGAGCCCCATTAGGGCGACTCCCTGTCTTGAAGAACGTCCAAATGGTGTGCAATGACTTCAGGAAAATGTAGGAGCCGTCCTCTTCACGTCCCACGCCCCATAGATGTCGAAATGGGCAAGTTTTGTGAAGTGGAATGTGAAGAAAAAATGGAAGTGGAGGGCTGCGAGGCTAAGTGGAGGTTGAGTGAGAATTTGGCAGCCCTTCGGGGTGAAAATGGGGCTTTCCCGTCCATGAAGAGGGGGGCTTGTTTTTATAAGCCTTTGAGTGAGAATATCTCATTAAAATGGATAATAAGTGAAATGGGAGATAAATGCCAATGAAAATCGCATGGGAGAGTCCTTGGGATCTCCAAGAAAGTCCCTAGGGCCCAAATCCTGCCCAAGGGGTTGAGATATTTCCCGGGGATAAAGATAACCCATGGGAGGATAAATAGGAGTTGGTTGCGAAGGCCTGCATGCGCAGCTGCTATCGCGACATATCGTAGGGCCGCGATATGGAGATGCGACGGGGAGGAGCGACACGACAGTATGCCCACGTGCATGGATATGCATGGGCTATCGCGGTAGCCCATAGCGTCGCTACACTGAGACACGACGCTACGATACGACGCGTCAAGAAAATCAAATAACTGCGAATTATCAGCCAATTATATGATGGATAAGACTATATATGTCCAAGGACTCTCTCAAAGTGATAATGGGCGGGATTTCAAGGCAATTTGAGTTGTTAATGTGCTCAAACAAGGCTAATGATGGGCTCAAGGTGAGTGACCCACTAGGGGCTCACTAAGATAGCAAGAAATGTGGTCCAACTCATTAGTCAGAACCGGGTGTCTCCCTTCTAAGCGACGTAAATCTCTCTTCAGGTATGGCTTTTGTAAAGATGTCTACGAACTGATTTAAAGTATCTATAAAAGAGATATTTATATTTCCATTAGCTACATGATCTCTGATGAATGATATCTAACCTCTATATGTTTCTTCCTGGAATGCTGAACTGGTTCTTGGTGAGATTTGTCGCACAACAATGGGATGGTCTTGATGTGCAATCCATAGTCCTCAAGCTGTTGTTTTATCTATAAGAGTTGAGTGCAACAGCTCCCAGAAGCTACGTACTCAGCTTCAGCTGTTGATAGTGCTACTGAATTTTGCTTCTTTGAAGACCATGAAATCAAGCATCCTGCAAGAAATTGACAACTACCACTGGTGCCTTTTCTATCTACCTTGCATCCAGCATAGTCAACATCAGAATATCCAACTAAACTAATTTCACATGATTTTGGATACCATAGACCTAGATCATGAGTTTTAGCTAAATATCTAAAGATTCTTTTAACAGACATTAAATGGGATTCCTTAGGATCAGCCTGATACCTTGCACACATGCATACACTAAATAGAATATCAGGTCTGCTAGCTATCAAGTAAATCAATGATCCTATCATGCCTCTATAAAGTTTTTGATAAACTTTCTTACCTTCTTTATTACTGCCTAACCTAGTGGATGTGCTCATTGGAGTGGACAGTGGTTTTGCATTGTCGAATCCGAATTTCTTCAATAATTCTTTGGTATATTTTGCTTGACAAATATGTGTACCTTCTTTGCCTTGCTTGATTTGTAATCCTAGAAAGTAGTTGAGCTTACCCATCATGCTCATCTCGAATTCTCCCTGCATGAGCTTCTCAAAATACTTGCACAAGGATTCATCAGTAGATCCGAATATAATCCATCTACATAAATTTGCACAAGTAATATGCTTTTGACTTTTGTTTTAATAAACAATGTGCTATCTACCTGCCCTCTGATAAAACCATGGTTTAACAGAAATGCACTAAGCCTTTCATACCATGCTCTAGGTGCTTGCTTTAAACTATATAATGCTTTATGCAATTTAAAAATATGATTTGGAAAATCCACATCATCAAAACCAGGAGGTTGTTCTACATAGACTTCCTCCTTTATATACCATTTAAAAATACTGATTTTACGTCCATTTGAAAAAGTTTCAAATCCAATGCAGATGCATAAGCAAGTAAAATTTGAATAGCCTCTAGTCTAACCACTGGTGCATATGTTTTATCGAAATCTATGTCTTCCTCTTGGGAATAGCCTTGAGCAACCAGTCTAGCCTTGTTTCTAGTGATAACACCAGCTTCATCCAATTTGTTCCTGAACATCCATTTGGTGCCAATCACAGGATGATCTAATGGTCTCGGAACAAGGGACCAAACTTGGTTTCTCTTGAACTGATTAAGTTCATCTTGCATGGCTAAAATCCAAGATTCATCAGACAGTGCTTCATTGACTGTCTTCGGCTCAATCTGGGATACAAATGCAAAGTAATCGCAAGGAATAACATTACCTCTTGTTCTTACCCCAACTGATGGATCTTCAATGATATTGTCTTTTGGATGATCCTTCTTGTATCTCCATTCCTTTGGAAGATCATTAGGAGTTATTTCTTTCTGCTGTAGTTCTTCCAAGGGTGGATCTTCATGATCTTTGAAGGTTGCTTCCTTCAGTTTCTTGGAGAGATTTTCTGCATTTTCATCATCACTATCTACTTCCTTTCCCAGGAAGGGTTAGATTCATAAAAAAACATGAACAGTTTGTTCAATTAATAAACTTTGTTTATTAAAAACTCTATAACCTTTGGGTTTGGAAGCATACCCCATAAATTCATTCATCAGATTTAGAATCCAACTTACCTATATCTCTCTTACCATTGTTATGAATATAGCAAGGACATCCAAACGTTCTGAAGTGGCTGATCTTGGGCTTTCTTTGTTTGTACAGCTCATACGCTGTCTTCTTCAAGATTGACCTTATCATAACTCTATTTATGATATAACAAGCTGTGTTGATAGCTTCTGCCCAGAAATATCTTGGAAGTTGTATTCTGATAGCATAGTTCTACCCATATCCAACAAGATTCTATTCTTCCTCTCAGCTACTCCATTCTGCTGAGGTGTCCTTGGTGCTGAGAAGTTGTGCTATATTCCTTGATCATCACAAAATTCTGTAAATTTGTCATTTTGGAATTCTCCTCCATGATCTGAGCGAATACTTATTATGCTGAACTTCTTATCCTTCTGAACTAACTTACTGAACTTCACAAAACTTTCGAAAGTATCATCTTTATGCTCTAAGAAAGATACCCATGTAAATCTCGAATAATCATCTACTATTACAAATCCAAAGTTCTTTCCTCCCAGGCTGGTAGTTCTCATCGGTCCAAACAACTCCATATGAAGCAATTCCAGTGGTTTGGAGGTGGTTATCACTGTCTTTGATTTAAAGGAGGATTTTGCATGCTTCCCTTTTGCACATGGTTCACAAACACCTTCTATTTTTGAATTTATCTTGGGCAGACCTTCCACTAGATTTTGCTTAATAAGCTTTCTACTTCCATCCAAGCTGCAGTGACCTAATCTTCTATGCCATAGTTCAGCATTTTGATCTTTATTTGCTGCTAGACAAACATCTTGATCCTTTAATTCTTCTAGGTGCAGTACATACAAGTTCTTTTCTCTGTTGGCTTCAAAGACAGTTGCACCATCCTTCATAATTAGACATTTAGACTCCTGAAACTTGATTTGGTGACCCTTATCACACAGCTGGCTGATACTTATGAGATTGTGCTTAAGTCCTTTGACGCATAAAACATCTTCTATGAGGGTTCTGTCTTGACTTCCAATAGATCCACAACCGATCACTGAACCTTTTCCATTATCGCCATAAGTCACTGTTCCTTCTTCATCTTTGATGTACGAAAACAATCTTCTGTTTCCAGTCATGTGCCTTGAACATCCGGTATCAATATTACTTGGATGCTCTAAGAGTTCCCTGTAATAAATCACTAAGATTTAGGTACCCAAGTTCTTTTGGGTCCTTGCTGGTTAGTTTCCTCACTTTTTCTTTTAGGAATCCACTTTAAGTGTTTAGTTGTACAAGTTATTTTAGTGTGTCCTAATTTATTGCAATGACTACAGCATGATATATTATTTACTGTTTTAATTGACCTATACTTAATGTTAGATTTATAGTCAATATTTTGTTCAGCTACAAATTTTGGCATTGGATAGATTTTAGGATGAATAATTGTTTCTTCATTGTCAGGTGGAGTGTATCCTAAACCATGCTTTTTCTTACCTGATCTTCTTGCTTCTTTTAATATTAGAGATGATTTACCATTTGTGAATTTTTCAATTGTAGTAGTTAGATATTCATTTTCTTTTGTTAGTGTGTCAACTTCCTTTTTAAGTTTACTTAAAGTTTCCTGGTTTTCCAAATTTGTTATTTGTTCATTTTTAATTCTTAGATCTTCACATAACAGTTCATTTCTTCTTTTTAATTCAGATATTTGTTTTTCTAGTTGCTCAGTTTCAGATTTTAAATTTGAGTTGGTGATTTCTAAGCATGCATAATTTTTCTTGGTAGTTTTTAATAGCTTACATACATCTTTATACTTACTGTATAATTCATTGAATACATCTTCTAGACTATCTGAATCAGATTCATTGCATGAAGTAAAAGATGAGTCAAAAGTTACCTTTTCATCAGTGTTTGCCATAAAAGCCAGGTTGGCTTTTTCTTCTTCTTCATCGCTCTAACTTGACTCACTGTCTGAGTCACTCTCGTTGTTCCATGCAGCTGCTATGACTTTCTTTTTGTATCTTTTGAACCTCTTTGAGTTGTCCTTCTTCTTGAACTCAGTCTTTTTCAGCTTTGGACACTCAGCCTTGATGTGTCCAGGCTTCTTGCATTCATAGCATATGGGTTCTGACTTCTTAACATCCTTAATCTCAGGTTTCTTAAAGTCTTTTCCTTTCTTGAAGTATCTTCTCCCTGACTGATACTTTTTCTTGGCCAGAATACATTGCAGTTTTCTAGAGAGAAAAGCTTCCTCATCTTCGCTGTTCTCATCACTTCTTTCATTTTCTGATTCTTCTTCGGAGCTATCTTCTGTAGCCTTTAGTGCGTTTCTATGCTTCTTCCTGCTAGAGGATACTCCAAGTCTCTCCATGTTTATCTCATGGGCCATTAGTGACCCAATGAGTTTTTCAAGTGACATTCTTTTAGGTCATTGGCTTCTTCTATGGTTGTCACCTTGGGAGTCCATGAGGCTGGTAGGAATCTTAGTATCTTTCTCACCATGTCTCCGAGATCATAGGTTTTCCCAAGCCTAGCCAAACCATTGGTGATGTCTGTGAATCTACTGTATATTTCTATAATGGACTCTCTTGATTGCATTTGGAATCATTCATATTGAGCTACCAAGATATCTATTCTTGTTTCTCTTACTTTGTCAGTTCCTTCATATGTAATCCTGAGCTTTTCCCACATTTCCATAGCTGACTTGCATGCTGAGATCCTGTTGAACTCTTTCTTGCTTAGCGCACAACATAATATACTTTTGGCTTTGCTGTTAAGGGATATTTTCTTTTTGTCTTCGTCTGTCCAATTTTCTCTGTTGTTGAGTACCACTAAGTCTCCTTCTTTGATAATAGACCAAAATTGGAAATCGAGACCTTGAAGAAAGAACTCCATTCGAGTCTTCCAGTAATTGTAGTCTTCACCATCAAATAGAGGAGGTCTGTTGACGGACTGACCTTCTGCATACCCTTGAGCTGCCATTTATCCTTGCTCTTCAGACCGTGAGATCTTCTTTCCTGAAGAGACTTGGCTCTGATCCCACTTGTTGCCTAGATAGCAAGCCCAGAGGGGGGGGGGGTGAATGGATTTCTAAAAATCTTTCTAGAATGAAACCTATCAATAAAAATGCTTAACAGAAAAACACTAGGATCGATAGTTAGTGTTGTTGGGTTGAATGCATATTCATATCATTTCCCTCCTATTTTGATAATGACAAGAGGTAATTTTAAAGCAATTCAATTGAAACATGTCAAAAACATCATACCTGAAATCAATGTTCAAAAAGCATATTTCAAATCACATTTATCATTGATGTTCATGATAAATCATTTAACTAATGATATATGTGTTTAATTTTCAGGTACAAACATTTTATGCAAAAGATGTGTCGACACACCCATCAATGGTGTCGACACAACAACACAGATTCAAAGGCAAAATGTGTAAAAATGTTGAGACTGTGTCGACACGAGTCAAGAGTGTGTCGACACGAGTTGCAGTTTTTCAGAAATCAGTCCACCCAGGTCGACACACTCTCAGAGCAGGTCGACACTAGACCCAGTTCCCAGAACAGCCAGTTTGAAGAATTGGGACAGCAGGTCGACACACTCCCAGAGCAGGTCGACACGGACCTTCTTCCCAGAACAGCATTTTCCATAATTTGGACAGTGTGTCGACACCACCACCAGGGCAGGTCGACACACTACGGGAAGTTTTCATCTTAAAGTGGATGGGTGCCACGTGTCAGCCCAGGCCAATGGGAATCAACCTAGGATCGTGTGCCCTTATACCTAAAAGGTATCTTTGGACTCTTTTGGGTATAAAAGGACCTCTATTGGCCCTCCATCCACATAAGAGAGACCCAACCAAAACTCTTAGAGCCTCCTGAAAGTTCCTGGCAGCTGCAAGAGGTTGTCTCCCTCCTCTGCTCTCCTGTGCTTCCAGAAGACCAATTCTCACCAATCCAAGTGTGAGAATTGGAGTGTGATCCCTGAATAATCCTCAGAAGCATTCCAAGGAAGCAGATCCTGTAGAAGCCTTCGTTGGAGAAGAATTCAAGGAAGATCCAACAACTCCAAAGTGCAGAGCATCGGCGTTGGACTTCAAGATTGCAATCTTCTTCCCAATCCAAGCTTCTACAAGGGAGTACACTTGAAGAACGAAGCCATTTAATACAATTCACTGTACTTCTGTTCTTCTGAGATATCTCTTGAGATTATGTAAGTGCTTCTGCATAATTCTCATTAGTGTTCTCAAATTTCGACTAGATCTGTTGCTAGAAGATCTAAGTCTTGAGTTGGTGTCTAGCAACCATTGTGTGAGCATTGTGCTCAAGTTGTGTGAGCATTGTGCTCAGATGTTGTGAGCCATTGTGCTCAGTTTGAGTTGTCTAACTCAAGGTTGTGTTGAGCAGTCTTGCTCAGTTGTTCTAGAGTAGTCTTGCTCTAGAAGGTGTATGAGTTGTAAGCTCTCAAGTGTTGGAGTTGTCAGGCTCCAGTGGGTGTGTTACCCAGTTGTGTTAGTGAATCCTCACGGGTTGTGAGGGGTGGATGTAGGAATCACTTGGGTGATTTCCGAACCACCTAAAAATCCTTGTGCACTTGTCTATCTGTGGTTTGATTTCATTATCCGATTAGATGCTTGCATAGGATCTTTTAAAGTTCACTTAAACAACTGTTTCTCATCTATTTTTACCAACTCACTCTAATTTTATCAGATCTGTGACTTTTCACTGATAAAATTGTCTTTGATTCTAAAGTGTTTTTAAAATTGCTTAAGCTTCCGCAAAAGTGGCCTAGATCTATTCATCCCCCCTTCTAGATCTTTTCCACACATTCACCTCGATCCTTCAAGTGTTAGTGAGAATGAAGACAAATAAGCTAACACATAAACAACAGGAAATTTTTATCCTAGTTCGGACCTCCAATCCCAAGGAGTCCTACGTCCAGTCCCCAAGCAACAACTTGGGATTTCACTAACCAAGAGTACTGTCCCCCTTAAGGACTCTTACACATCCAGCAGCAGCTGGCCTTCTCTTCTACCCTGAAGAGATACAAACCAACACCTGATGCAACATGTCTTCCTTCTTTAATGAGGGGAATAACAACCACCTGTTTCCTACAGGTCTTCTCTTCACAACCGAAGAGGAACACATACAGAGAATATGAATAAAAGGCGAATGGCCCCTAGACCAAGCTTATAAGAAATTGCTTGATCTGAGGCTGAATCTAAGAGACAAGATTTGCAATAAAAAAATCTCTCAGAACTACACTTACTGTCCAAAGACTAAGCATATGAAAAATGGAGAGCTGAGAGCTAAAAGTTGGTTCACTGGAAGGAGTAAGCTCTTCTTGCTGATGCTCGCAAGTGCTTGATGGATTCTATGTGTGTTGCTCAGTGTATCTCTCCGTATATCTCTTCTATGTCTTCATGGAGACATCAGTCTTCTATATATCTTCTCTTGAGAATATAGCCGTTGAAGTGTCCGTTGTCTCTATGTTTTGAAGCACGTTAGACTGTATGGACGAGGTGTGGAACAAGTAAGCCTGCAGTCATTAATGCTCTGAGAGACACCTACGCAAGGAGAAGATTCATCCAGATATCTTTCACTTCAGGTTATCCAACGTTGTAAGCTATGGTACTGGCAAAAGACCTGCACACAATAAATACCAAAACGCAGACAGCTAGACTGACTCTATGTTGTCAATCAACGTTAGAAGTCATGCTATAAGAATGTACACCAAAATAGACATGCTATTCTGTCACCCTAAAAAGCATTTGCTATAGAAACACAGGTGGGGAATGCACACTGATATGTGGCATGCAGAGATGTGTACAATCACAATAAATGTTACGTGGTGCAAGATACAAAGATATACGTGGGAAGACTTGAACTACACAGAGTTTTGAAAATATGTTTGAATAGAATGGTTATTATCAAGCTTATCTGTGAAGATAATAATGAAATGCATGACAATTCATTCAAACCATAATCGTTGTGAAGAGTGTTATTGTATAAGTAAAATCAATTTCATAATCATAATCTATATATAAATGAAATTTTATGTTGATGTGAATAATGAAATCGTTGTGTGAACAAATTGTTGTCCAAGTAAATCGTTATTTAAGTAGAAGCAAATCGTTGTTTGAGCAAATCATTCTTTAACTAAAAGCAAATCGTTTTTTGACTAAAAGCAAATAGTTGTTTGAGAAAATCATTCTTTGACTAAGAGCAAATCATTGTTTGAGCAAATCGTTTCTTGACTAAAAGTAAATCGTTGTTTGAGTGAAAGCAAATCGTTGTTCAAGTAAAAGCAAATCGTTGTTTGCTATCAAATCATTGTTTAAGTTAAGGTGAATCGTTGTTTCGACCAAATCGTTGTTGAAGGGATAGCGAATCGTTACATCGATCAAATTGTTGTGTAACTTATCAAATCGTTATAGCGATCAAATTGTTGTTTAACTTATCGAATCGTTACAGCGATCAAATCGTTGTTTAACTTATCGACTTGTTACAACAATCAAATCGTTGTTTAACTTATCGAATCGTTACAGTGATCAAACTTATCAAATCATTATTTAAGTGACTTGTGAAATCGATAAAGTGACCGAATCGTTATTTCACTTATAAAACCGATGTTCTATCAAGGAAATCAATGTGTACTTAGAATGAATGCTTTGAACTGTAAATAACAGTGTGTGAGGATAACTTATAGGTTTTGCTTGACTAATTTCCTATGAATGAACTTCAGAAAAGATTGTTAGAAAATATTTGTTAAGGTTTTATTAATCACCAAAAAATGTATATAATAACTAAAATTATATGGGGATGGACTGATCATCACTTGATTGATCAGAGAACCTCGCTCTGATACCACTTGTTGGCCTTTTTGGTACGACAACAAGCTAACCTAGAGGGGAGATGGATAGGTTTTCTGAAATCTGCAACAGAAACTTAAACACAGAAAATTATCACTTGAAAGTTTGGTTAGTTGAGTGTTATACAGAATAGCAGTGCAGAAGCAAATGAACAATCACACAAAGAACACAAGGAATTTATCCTGGTTCGGGTCTTCCCACATGGAAGTCCTACGTCCAGTCCCCAAGCAATCTCTTGGGATTTTACTAACCAAGGGTACAGTCCCCCTCAAGGACAATACAACACCCAGCACCCCAGCTGGTCTTCTTCTCTTTCCCGGGCAAGAAGGCAACCCACTTCTCTTACAGGTCAAGAAGCCAACCTTCTGGTACAAACCCCAGTGCGGTTCTGCTAGACTTAAACCCCCAGCTAGGTTCTACACTGAGTATAGTCCCTCAACTGGACAGAAAAATGCCAACAACTACATGTAGACACCCGATTCTGGCTAATGGTTGAACCGCATTTCTTGTTATCTTAGTGGGCCCCTATTTGGTCACTCACCTTGAGCCCATCATTAGCCTTGTTTTGAGCCCATTAAACCATTAAAATGTCTTGAAATCCCGCACATTATCACCTTGAGAGAGTCCTTGGGGCATAATAACTCTTATCTTATCATGTGGTTGGCTGATAATTCTCAAATAATTCGGATTTATTGTCGCGACGCCTCATGGCGTCGCGTCTCTAGTAGTGACGGTCCTGGCAGCCGCGACAGCCCATGCATTATCCATGCACGTGGGTAATGCTGTCGCGTCAACCCGCCCTGTCGCGTCTTAGTCGCGGTCCTACGATACGTCGCGACAATGGCCGAACCCTCTAGCCTCTATAACTACCCCCTATTTATCCTCCTATGAACTTGAATTAATCCTAGGGATTATCTCTGCCCCTTGGGGCGGGATTCCAGCTCTAGGTACTCTCCTAAGGGTTGCTAAAGACTCTATATCCGATTTTGATGAAGCTTTATCTCCGATTTTTAATTTCTGAACCTTTTTTATGAGATAATGTCACTTATTCTCATTCCAAGCTCTATATAAACAAGGCCCCTCCTCAAGGACGAGGAGAGCCTCATTACCACCCCGAAGGGCTGCCGAAATTCCCTCTCACCCATACTTAGCATCGCAGCCACTCACTTTTACCATTTTCCCCTTTACATTCCACTCCATAAAGCTACTCCTTCACTATCAATGGAGCACGGAACGTGAAGAGGGCGACCTCAATAATCTCCTGGAGCATTTGCACATCTTTGGAGCTGTACCTACGCCAGGGAGTCGCCCCAATGGGGCTCATCTTCTTCTTCCTTCCTCTCTCCTATTTCTACATGCATTTTATGTTATTCATAGAAAGAGCACATTCACTATCCACCCACGTTTTCCCACACCCATAGGGTTTAAAACCACCCCAGGTGCGTTCCCACCATAATTCTCCACTTTCTTTCATCTTTAGAATAGATACTATGCTTAACATATTCTAATAGGGTGTTTTCTTTGTGATTTTCTTGGTTGGCAGGCAAACAAGTGAAATCCACGAGAAGCTCTGGTTCTCTAGCCGGATGGAGGACGAGAAGAAGGTCCATACCCAATATCTCCCGCATTCAGAGAACGCGACGGAGGAAGGTGACGCGACCTGAGACGCGTCCGTGTGTATTGACGCGACATCAGTCTATCGCGGCACCCATGGCGACCGCGACACCGGGTCTGTTTTTTTTTTTTCTCTTTCCTTTTCCTAGTTTAAGTCAGCCATTATCTCAATCTTATTCTTAGGCGAGTTGCTAGGTGGCGATCACATCCATGTTTTCATGCTACGTTAGTATCCATGTGTGTCGAGGGGAGTCCAATCCCTGTGATTACACCTTTTGGCGATCACGGTGGGACCTTCACTGCCACCCTCGTGGATTTTTGACTGTTTGATTGCCATGTTTCCTTTTGGTTTGTCACTTTAGTGCCCTGTTAGTCTTTGTTCTTTGCTTCCTGCATATTTTTCCTGCTCTGTCATTGTCGCGACCGATCGCGGTGACGCGACCTTATCGCGTCGCAACGGGGAGACGCGTTCTCAGGTCAGTGCTTGTCACTCCCCATGTCCTCTCTATTCAATGCCCATGAGATCATACATCCTCATTTCGTTGCCTAGATCATGTGTTCTCACGTTTCTGTCTGTTAGAATCCTGCCAAGGTTCGGATTTTCTGTTTATTTTCACTTGTAAGTTTTCCGTTCCTATCGTGACAGGAAGAGAGGACGCGAACAAGTCGCGGCTTGGCCACACGTCGCATTATCAGGTTTGCTTTGTATGTTATTGTTTTTATCTATGTATCGGTTTCTGTGTGTTTCCTGACCCATGTGTACCGATTTAGTGTTTCTTGGTGTTTCTTATTTTGGTAGGATAGTCTGTTTGAGTTGGGCTGGTGACTCACTGTGTTTTCGGGTCTCTGTTATTATCGCGGCAGCCCGTGCTGTCGCGATAGGGTCGCGGTGTACCTGGCCGTCGTGACTCTGCCCGAGGACTTGTTTTGTCACCCTGTTTGCTCCTTATCTTCATTCTTGCATACATTTTGGGCTTCTTAGTCCCTTTCATACACCGCTCATCCCATTTGTTTAGGTTCCTCCTTGGATGAGTGAGTCCTCTCACCTACGAGCACTCGTAGGCTGACTCGGACCCACCTTCCGAGGACCTCCGTAAGTCCCCGTGGCCGTACGCACGTTGCGATTCGCCGGGCTGGTTGTAGCAGTTGTACCCCTTAGTTTGAGCCATCCCTTCGCTTGTGAGCATACCATCCCCTAGTTTCACTGGAGTACTCGGGTCCATACCCATTAGGTCCACTTGACCGAGTGACCCCCTTGATTAACTCATTTAAAGGTCAAAGTTCAAACCTTAAGAAATTTACGTTTTAAACATGACGACTTGAGTGCTCTTCCCCCTCCTCTCAGTCCTTCTTGTTGTGTTTGAGTCTAGGTTTTGTCTGTTTCCCCCTATTAGTCTTTGGGGGCGTATGCGTCATTGTTTAGGAAGATCGAATCAGTCCTCCTTTCTTTGTATCTTATCATAACCCTCTTCGACATGGACCAATTCCGCGTCCTTGCCGACGATGCTCTTCCCCTCGGGTTGCTTGAGGAGGTGGCCCAACCCTCTATGGCCACACTCCCGGGGCATGTTCAGCCACCCATCACCGGGATTCGATCCCGTCCTACTTCTCCTCCCGGGGGTGATGACCCCCATTCGCAGTTCAGTCAGCTTCTTCCCCACCTTACTCCGGACCAAGTCCGAGAGTTCATAGCTGCTGCCAAGGGGAAACAACCTTTATCTCCCCGGGGTCAAAGCCCAGTCCGACCGGCGGATTCCTCCGCCCACGTCGCTTCAACACCCCACCTTCCTCCGTCTGGGGCGGATCCTACACCCCTCTGCCCTCGAACTATCCATTTTTCAGAACCAAGATACCTTCCCCCACGAGATGTTCGCCTCGATCCCCTCCAACCACATATTATACGGCCGAACCAGCTCTCCTCCCTCGCGAAAGGTCACACTCATTCGAGCAGCCTCGCTCCCTAGTTTCTGCGCATCAAGTCCAGTCTCCCTCCGACTTCTTTGCAGAGTGGAGGAGCATGAAGAAGGAGCTTCATGACCTCCGGAGACAAATCGATCCGTGGAAGGTAGCTGACATTGCCCTCCCATCCTTCCAGTACCTCCGAGTGCCACCCCAGTCAGAGCTCCCTGTTTATCGGCGATATTCTGGGGTAGGGGACCCTTATGTTCATCTGAAGGATTTCGTCTATGAATCAGCACCCCACAAGTATGACCGCCATCTCATGGCATACTTGTTCAGAAAGTCTCTGGATGGTCCAACTTTAGAATGGTTTTATTCCCTACCCCCGAGAAGCAGAGGATTTCAGAATTGTCCAAGAAAGATTTATGCAGCAATTCCAGGATCGGGTAGGACCCGAATATTCTTTTGTGGACCTGGTGGCTGAGAAAATGAAGCCCGAAGAGGAGTTCTCCACTTATGCGGACCGGTGGCGTTCACTGGCCGCCAAGGTTCGTTGCCCGATGCCTGAGGAGGAAAAGGTGAAATTGTTGATTTCCAATGCCACTCCAACCTACCGAGCTATTTTGGCCATGAATGACATTTCTACCATGCACCAGCTATATAGCCGAGCCCGTTTCATCCAGACCCAACTTAAGGACTCGTCTATACATTCCATGTTGAGACCCCTAAAGCTCGTTATGCCAAGAAGCCGCAAGGCCCAATCACCGAGGGGATCCAAACAAATGAACAAGTAGGTGCAGTTAGCAACCCCCAAGGCCCAGTAGGTAGGTCCCCCTATACCCAACAAGCCCAACAGCCATGGAACAACAACAACAATAGACAGCCACCTCTCCAAGGACAAAATCCTCCCCAAGATCAGCGCCAATACTCCCAGGTCCCTCCACCTCAAAAGGCTACGCCCCCAGGAAGCCAATAGACCCAAGAGAGCCTAATACCCTCATTGCCCGAGTCTAGTTGATGTCTTTGCAGCCCTCATGTCCCTAAATGCCCTAAGACTCCCTCCTGAGAAGGCAAATGGAATATGGCGGCCGATCAAACAAAGTACTGCATCTATCACCGTCATCCGGGCCATAATGTGTCCGATTGCTTCCAATTCTGGGACATGATATATGATCTCCATGAGCAGAACCAGATTGATTGGGCAGAGATGAAAAGATTAATCCAAACTCTGAGGGACCAACAGGGTCAGAGGCAACAACAACAACAGCAAAGGCGACATCAGCAGCAACAACAACAGCAACAACAGCAATACCAGCCCTTCCAGCAGCAATATCAGCAGCAACAGTAACAACAGCAGCCGCAGCAGCTGGCGAATGACTGGGCATAATCCGTAACCCCATGCCACAACATCAGCCTGCTCCAAACCCCCAACCAGCTCCGCCACCCGCACATGTTAACCCCACCATCCACCATCCACCACCAGAAGCTCAGTGGGCCTTCGATGACGAGCATGAGGTAGGCCAGCTTTTGGTTATTTCCCACGTTACGCCCACTACCCCCGTGCCCACATCCACCATGCCTCCCTCCTTCACACCCCACATTGCCACCATCACCTCGCCATCCTATTCCCCTGTGATATCACCCATTATCCCTCCACCCAGCAACATCCCTTTCTCCCCATGCCAGCACCATTACTAGCCAACCCTTCTATCCTTGACACCACTACCCCTCCACTCCACCATAATCTTGCCCTCCGGAGCGGGCGAATGTTCCACCGGATGTACCCCAATGCATCCATGACTATGCCAGGTCAACCAAGCCAACAAACTAGCAATCAGTAGCAGCAAGATATAGAGAGATTGATCCGGTTCTGGGGACCCATATGATTCCTGAAACATCTGGATCAGACCCCCGCCAAGATTTCCATATTAGAGCTAATTAAGAGGTCGCAAACTCACCAGGATGCCCTAAGGACCTTTTTGCAAAGAGTCATGGTCAGCGAAGATATGAATCTGGACAACCTGCCTTCAGTACTCTCAATTGTGAACAAAGGACCCACTATTACTTTCTTTGATGGTGAGTTGGCTGCCCCAGAAGCCAGAAAAATGCCCTTATGTGTGACACTCACCATAAACAAAGTGGCCATCAATGCAGCTCTAGTGGACACGAGAGCTTCTATTAATGTTTGTCCTTTAAGCACCCTTAGAGCATGCAACATATCAGAACGTCAACTGCAGCCCACGCCTACCACCATCGTTGCGTATGACAATTCGCGACGTGCCTGCCATGGAGTCATCACTTACAAGCAGAGTTGGGTCCCCTCATAATTCTGTGGAGTTCTATGTATGAACATTGATATACTACAAGGCCATCTTAGGGCGCCCATGGATTGAATCATTAGGGGCAGGCCATCTACAGCACACTGTAGACACCCATTTCTGGCC
>JACBKR010002734.1:0-33329 GCA_014218235.1 Colocasia esculenta | reverse complement strand
CAATGAGGACTACCAGTCTTGGAGGAAAGAACTTTGGATTTGTCATAGTTGATGATTACTCAAGATTCACATGGGTGTCATTCCTAGAGCATAAGGATGACACATTTGAAAACTTTGTCAGTTTCAGCAAGAAAGTCCAAAAGGATCAAAAGTTCAGCATTGTGTCTATCCGATCAGATAATGGTGGTGAATTTCAGAATGAAAAATTGCTAAGTTCTGTGATGATCAGGGAATTGAGCACAATTTCTCAGCACCAAGGACACCACAGCAAAATGGAATTGCTGAGAGAAAGAATAGAACTCTATTGGATATAGCAAGAACAATGCTATCTGAATATGATCTGCCAAGGTATTTTTGGGCCGAAGCAATCAACACAGCAAGCTACATTATCAACAGAGTTATGATCAGACCAATCCTGAAGAAGACTGCATATGAACTATTCAAAGGAAAGAAGCCAAAAATCAGTCATTTCGGAACCTTTGGTTGTCCTTGCTTCATCCACAACAATGGAAAAAGGGACATTGGTAAGTTGGATGCCAAATCAGATGAAGGCATCTTCATGGGGTACACCTCTAAACCCAAAGGCTATAGAGTATTTAATAAACACACTTTATTAATTGAACAGTCTGTACATATTATTTTTGATGAAACTAACCCTTCCTTGAGAAAGGAAGAAGATAGTGATAATGATGATGCAGATGACCTGTCCAAGAAACTAAAGAATACATCAATTGAGGACAAGGATGATCCACCTCTGGAAGACATGCAACAAAAGGAAATTACACATGAAAATCTTCCAAAGGAATGGAGATACAAGAAAGATCACCCACTCAAAAATATTATTGGTGATCCATCTGTCCGGGTAAGAACAAGAGGTAATGTAATTCCTTGTGATTACCTAGCATTTGTTTCTCAAATAGAGCCGAGGACAGTCAATGAAGCTCCTTGTGATGAATCTTAAGCTATGCAAGATGAACTAAATCAGTTCAAGAGAAATCAAGTATGGTCACTTGTTCCTAGACCATCCAGTTATTGGCACCAAATGGGTGTTCAGAAACAAGTTGGATGAAGCTGGTGTAATCTTAAGAAACAAGGCCAGACTGGTAGCTCAAGGCTATTCTCAAGAGGAAGGCATAGATTTCGATGAAACTTATGCACCTATAGCTAGACTTGAGGCCATTAGAATACTACTAGCATATGCATGATGCATTAGACTTAAAACTATTTCAAATGGATGTCAAATCTGCATTCTTAAATGGTTTTATAAAAGAGGAAGTTTATGTGGAACAACCCCCGGGTTTTGATGACACAGAATTTCCTAATCATGTTTTCAAACTCCATAAGGCTTTGTAGGGTTTAAAACAAGCGCCTAGAGCCTGGTATGAAAGACTTAGCTCTTTTCTTTTAAACCATGGCTTCAGTAGAGGTCAAGTAGATAGCACTCTCTTCATAAAATCTAGGGTCAAAACATATTATTAGTGCAAATTTATGTAGATGACATAATCTTTGGTTCTACTGATGAATCCCTCTGCAAGTATTTTGAGAAGCTTATCCAGGGAGAATTTGAAATGAGCATGACGGGAGAGCTAAATTACTTCCTTGGACTACAAATCAAACAAGGAAAGGAAGGAACTCACATCTGCCAAGCAAAGTACACAAAAGAACTCTTGAAGAAATTTGGATTTGAAAATACCAAGCCACTGTCAACACCAATGAGTACATCAACAAGGTTGGACAGTGACAAAGATGGTAAGAAAGTAGATCAAAAGGTCTACAGAGGTATGATCGGCTCATTACTTTATTTAACAGCTAGTAGACCTGATATTCTATCTAGTGTCTGCATGTGTTCTAGGTATCAAGCAGATCCTAGAGAATCGCATTTGACCTCAGTAAAAAGAATATTAGATATTTAGCTAGAACCCATGATTTAGGTCTATGGTATCCAAAATCGTGTGACATCACTTTAGTAGGATACTCTGATGCTGACTATGCTGGATGCAAAGTAGATAGAAAAAGCACCAGTGGTTGTTGTCAATTCTTACAGGGTGTTTGATATCCTGGTCCTCAAAGAAACAAAATTCAGTAGCACTATCTACAGCTGAAGCTGAGTACGTGGCTGCTGGAAGTTGCTGTACACAACTCCTATGGATAAAGCAACAACTTGAGATTTTGGATTAAATATCAAATCAATTCCACTATTGTGTGACAACACCAGTGCTATCAATCTCACCAAAAATCCAGTCCAATATTCAAGGACCAAGCACATTGAGGTTAGATATCATTTCATTCGTGATCATGTTGCAAATGGTAATATTGAAATAT
Source organism: Colocasia esculenta (assembly GCA_014218235.1). Taxonomy (NCBI): domain Eukaryota; kingdom Viridiplantae; phylum Streptophyta; class Magnoliopsida; order Alismatales; family Araceae; genus Colocasia; species Colocasia esculenta. The sequence goes on along the minus strand of JACBKR010002734.1, from coordinate 31,007 downwards.
CTTTTATTGATACAAATAATCAGTTAGCAGATATCTTCATAAAAGCCTTACTTGAAGAGAGATTCACATCTCTTAGAAGGGAATTGGGCATGTGTAATTTGTGAAAAGATTTCTGTTTAAAACTGGTACAAAAATTTTCAGATTTAAGTATAATTTTCCTCTATGGATTTAAGCAAAAGAAATTCAAATTATCTCCGTTGGTCACTCTCTTATTAAAGTTGGTTTGAATAGTCAAATTTATTTGTCGTTTTCTACCGCCTTTTTGACGCCTCACTTTCCGCAAAGCATTTATTTATTTACAAAATCGATGTGGGAACGATTCACCTCCCATCTTCTACCTTTTGCCCTCTTTCGTCTGGTAGCCTGAGCCGATACCCTAACGTCTCCGACATCTCTCTCTGCTCATTTGAAGTTTTGCTCCCCTTCCTGTGAAAAATCTCTTGAGGGCTTTCACCCCTTCCCTCATCTCAACCCTCCAGAAACCTTCTTCACCTGATTCCATGGCCGCATCCGTCATCTTTGGAAGTCTTGGGGGCTACGGCGTTGATTTCCTCACTCCTGAGCAGCAGGAGAGGTTCACCTTTGTGAAGACTAAGGTCTGTGGAAACAAGGCAGTGGACATAGCAGATCTTGAAAAGAATAGTATGCACAGCGTAGTAGCAGCATTGAGCAAGATGCAGTGGATGGGAATCGCCGTCGTCTCAGAGGTAAGTTATCCAGACCTCGTGAAGACCTTTTTTGTCTATTTGAGAGCAGAGGCAGACGGGTCCCTAGTTTCATCTGTCAAGGGAACCCTGATTAAGATAGATCATGACCTATTGCACCTGTTATTTGGGGTGAAGACCTCAGGGCACAGTGGGGTTCACACCGTGGACGCCCAAATTAAAGGTCTTGGTATTGTAGGATCGGGGTTCAGACTGAGGGATGGCAAAGTAGACATTAATCAGTTAAATGCTTTCAACCGCCTCCTTTATTTCATAGTTTGCCAAATCTTGGTTCCTAGAAGTGCAACGTTCTCAACCTGCACCAAGGCTGACTCAGACATGATGTATTGGGCCATTCAAAACAAGGAGATTAACATGGCCGAAGTGATAATTGAGCGAATGAAGTTTGCTCGTGACCAGATCTGGGATACCAAGAGTAAGCTTAATGTGTCGTTTCCCTATGCCCACTTGCTTACAAAGATATTCCAACACTTTGGTGTTGATTTGTCTGGGGCGGTAGTTGAGAAGATGGGCCAAGCTATTAGGTCCAGGAACCTGAGAAAGAGTGGTTTTTCATTGGTCAATGGAATTTGGTCTAAGACCTCTGTGGCAGAAGGAGAGGCCATTATAGAAGATGTCCCAGAAATACAAGAAGATGTGCCAGAAGCCTCAACAGAGCCAGCAGGAGCGGCATCGGTAGCAAATGTTGAACCATCAGAACTTGCAGCAACATCTGAATTGGCAGCAGCAGTGTCAACAGAATCACAACCTTCAGTAGCTCAAGCAGAAGAACCAGTGGAAGGTGCAGCAACTTCTTTGCCCACCTCCAGTGTAGCCTCTATCCTTCGAGAGGTGCTGGATTCTATCCATACCACTCCAGTCATTCCAGAGGCTCATGGAGTGTCAGTTGAAGAAGTTGTGGCATCAGGCCACATTGAAGAAGAGGAGCAATTAGCTGCTCCAAGAGATACTATTTTTGAAGATGCTTCCATTCAGGGGGAGCAAGACAGGATCATGGAAGATGCTCCCATTTAGGGGGAGCAAGAGACTGAGGACCTCACTACATCTCAAGGGGTGCATACAACAGATGCCCCTGTTCATGAAGAACAGACCTCAGCTCATCAGGATTCTGTTGATAGGAGAGGCAAGAGGATTGCTCACAGAAGGCGAAGGACATCAGAGAAGCTAAAATTGAAGCCTATTCTGAAAAGATTGGAAGCACAAAATGAACTCTTATCCTCAGTCCAATCAAATGTAAGTTCTATCATTGTTCACCAGGAATCTATTTCCAATGATATGTCACAAGTAAAAAATTCTCTGAAATGGCTTAATAAGGAAATGCGCAGCATGAAGGCAACACTTTCTGAGATTTTGAAGGCAGTGAGTTCTCCACCTTCTGGCACTCAGAGTGTTTCAGAAGCTGTTCTCAGGCCATCAGGGCCAAAAATTGCAGAAGAAGGCAGTGTGCTAGTCCAAGTTCAGACTCAGCAGCAAGCCGAAGTACCCGGACCATCTAATGAGAATGCAGGGCCATCAGGGCCATCTCTCAGTGTAGAAGCTTCAGTACAGCCTACTGTGGTTGAAAGGCCATCAGGGCAGAATCTTGAAGAGGAGCCTCATGTGGCTGTTTCAGTGGCAGATGAAGTACCCTCTGAGGATCAAGGGCCAGCAGAACAGGCTGAGGGTCTATCATCCCTGGAGATTTCGGCAGCAGTTGGAGAGGCACAGGCTGTAGTTCCCGAGCCGTCCACTCTTCCTACTCCAGCCCCTCCTTCTCTACCCACCTCATCCACAGCTCCTCCAGCACCCCCTGTTCCCAAAAGGCCACGTTCACGACAAATCTCCTCTCCCACTCCTTTCACTTCTTCCACCACTCCTTTACCTTCCTCCTCTGTTGAAGTTCTTCCCGGATCTTCTTTAGCTAGAGCTTCCTTATCTGGTCCCTCCTCCTCAGGACCAAGTGATCTTCCCACCATCACTCCTGACTCTTTGATTCATCCACCAGCATCTCCATCTTTCATCACTCTCATTCCTGAAGGTGCCCAACTCACCCAAAGTGAGATCCATGGCATCAAGGATGAATTTGAAGAAGCAATTCTCAAATCTGTCCTAGCCACTGGAACTCACTCTCACAGGACTAGTATTTCCAGCCCTGTCTCCAAAAGAAGGAGACTTACTTCCACCCTTCCTGTCTCTTCTGATCCTTGCTATCCACCACTGTGGTTTTCCCTAGCCATAGCAAATAAGCACAAACCTCTTTATGAGGAATATCTTCAAAAGGTGGTTTTTGCTCATATTTTTGGCTTACCTTTCCAAAATCTTTCCAACCATCTTACTACCATTTTCCCTTACACTTCTCTTTCAAAGGCTCAACAGTCCAAAATTTTTTCTGTGACTGAAGCCAAAACTGAAGAGCAGTGGGCTCGGACCAACAGTGCTTTGTACTCCCAATTTCGAAGAGTACAAGCTGCCAGATATCCTCCCAGGGAAGCCCCTCTCCCTCTATATGAATGGTTCCAGATCCATCTCAAGAACCTGTTTGGACCCTTCATTCAGAAAGAAATTAAGTTCATCAGGCATTATCAGATGTTCTGCAATTACTGCTATGTAAACAGCCTGGATGAACCTCAGTTGGGGCAGTTTCGTGCTATCACAGCTCTGCGGTCGACTCATTGTGAACCTCTTCAGGTGGACTTTGCTACCTTGAAGTTCCCAGACATTGTGTTCCTTCTACCTCTGCATTCTTTGATCATGGATTCATCGGTTGGTACACTTGTCTTTGAGAGAGCTGCTAAAGTCATGGCCAGGTTGCATGTATATGAAGGCCGTGATCTTTCTTTCCAAAGATCATCCCATGTAATTATAATAATTACATATATTTGGTGATTAACAAAACAATATCAAAGTTTTCTAACATGCATTCTATAAGTCTTAAGCACATGAAATAAAACAAGGAAAATCAAGCACTATGGTAAGTACTAAATACTTCTGGTGATAACATCCGTCACCACTTGGTGCAGCAAAGATTGCACTTGGCCTTTATACCCAGGGTAATTGGAATCTGCCGCTTCCAACTTCTCATGAAATGCTTAGTTTTGGCCTATTAGGCAAACTATCATTCATACAGGGCAAAGAGAGAAGATTCAGTGGAAACATAATGGGGAACTTTTACCATTGCTTCTGCGTGGAATGTCATTCGAGATCAAAATCAGGAAGACCAACATCACTCTTGGATATGGGTAAGCCGGGTGCACAAAAATTCAACATTTGTCTTTGGCAAGCTCAAAATAGTGCTTTGTTAACTCAAGACCACTTAAAAAGGAAAGGAGTTCAATTGGCAAATCGATGCACACTTTGTAATCAGCAAGAGGAAAGCAATAGCCATCTTTTTTTCAAATGTCAATTTAGCAGATGGATTTGGAAGGAAATAATCAAAAGATTTCAGTTCAATAGAGCCCCGGAGGATAATCTGGATAAAGAGATAGAGAAGCTCAAAGATAATTTCCCTATCCATAATATGGCCTGGAAAATTGCACAATTAGCTCTTAAGGCTACGATCTGGTGGATTTGGCGTGAGAGATGTATGAGAATTTTTTAAGGAACGCACAGATCGAATATGCAGCTCCTTATTAGTATATTGTTTGACATCAAGATTTGTATAGGGGGCCAGGTTCTCTGCACCATCAAGGAGAGAGAAGGAGATTCTGAAGCATTTCAACATTACCATCAATTAATCTTTCTCTGTACTTCTCTTTTTTCAGAATTGTTTACTCATAGTCTACAGCCTGTGTAGTCATGAGTGGTAGTCTGGAAATCCTTGTGTGAGGGCGGTGGAGTGAGAACATTCCACCTCTTTGAGGTGGGGTGCACTCTCCTGATCTCCATTAGGATGTTCCTCCTTTGCCCTGCGATTTTGTTGGGCATCGGCTTGTAAATTCGTTCTCTTTCAATATAGTTTTTACTTACCAAAAAAAAAGTACTAAATACTTCTGTCAATAAGCCAGGTAAGTGCATTTCTCTAAGTCCACATCGACTTCTGTTGAAAGTCACAACGATTTCATAAGTGTTTTAACGATTTTCTTATAAGACTGGAAAGTCATGTTGTTTCAAACAAGTCGATCTTGTAACGATTTCTTAAGTAATCATAACGATTTCTTTAAAACTCACAACGACTTGCTCGCCGTAACAATTTCTTAAGTAATCATAACGATTTCTTTAGAACCCGCAACGACTTACTCGCAGTAACGATTTATTAAGTAATCATAACAATTTCTTTAGAACTCGCAACGACTTGCTCACCGCAACGATTCTATAAGTAATCATAACGATTTCTTCAAAACTCGTAACGATTTACTTTTCATAACGATTTCATAAGTCATCGTAACGATTTCTTCAGAACTCGCAACGATTTGCTTTTCATGACGATTTCTTCAGAACTCGTAACGATTTCTTCAGAACTCATAACGATTTGCTTTTCATAACGATTTCATAAGTCATCGTAACGATTTCTTCAGAACTCGTAACGATTTACTTTGTATAACGATTTGTTAAGTGTTTCACAACGATTTCTTCAGTGAACACAATGATTTGCTTTGTATAACGATTTGTTAAGTATTTCACAATGATTTCTTCAGTGAACACAACGATTTGCTTTGTATAACGATTTGTTAAGTATTTCACAATCATTTCTTCAGTGAACACAACGATTTGCTTTGTATAACGATTTATTAAGTGTTCATATTAAATCTTACAGTCAATGTAACGATTTGCTATGACTTATAATGACTTTTTTTTTTGGTAAGTAAAAGTAATTATATTGCAAAAGAGGAGAATGTACAAGAAGCCATATCTACACAAGTTGTAGATTATAGCTGAGCTTCATGACTACACATTCCGTAGCCTATGAAATGAATAACTTGGACCTTAAAAAGAAGAAGATTGAACACTGGACCCTCAAAGACAACTCCATAACAGCAAGACACCTAACTTAAGATCAGCGATTCAGAATCCTTCTTGCAAGCAACCTGAAAAAGAGAATTAGAAAAATGACTTATAATGACTTGGTCAAACTGACTTGTTCATAACGATTTCATAAGTCATATAGTCATCAATTTTATGTCTTACATCGACTTGATACTCTCTTTCTTCAAGAAGCGTTGACTAGTCAAAGTCCACGTATATATTTCTCTGACACTCCTGCATTTATGAGATCTGAACGTATCTCTGCATGCATGCAGACGATATCGTCCATTATCGTGCTTACTCTGAATACGTCTTTTAGATTATTTGCTTTATTATTTTCATGACTATTTCTTTTAACGTTGACTGACATCAGAGACAGCTTAGTTGTCCGCTGTTCAAAATTGAAATTTGTGTAGATTTCTGATCCAGTTCCACTTTACAACGTTGGACAAATTAGAAATCAAAGGATATCTCAGAAGATCTCATCTCTTTGCGTGCACAAGTGATCAAAAGGCTGTTGACTGGAAGCTTCCAAGCATCATTCAGTCTAACGTCTACTTAAGAGAGAGACAACGACTTCAACGTATATGTTTCAAATTGGAGATATAAATATAAGACAGAAGATCAGAAGAAGGATATACATATACAACGATAGATTGAAAAACCTGGTTGAAGCTTTCTTCGAAAAGATTTCCAGAGCCAAGAACCTCATTCCACTTTGCTTTCGCTCTTTGCTCTCCTCGCTGTAGTGAAAATCTTGAGAGAGCTTGTGCAGTCCTGAGAGAGCCTCTTGTTTATTTCTTCTGCTCTCAGTACTGCTTGCTTCAGATCTTAGCTTGGTGAAGCTTGATCTAGGGGCTGAAATTCTTTTTATTCCGTTTGTATTGTATTCCCTTCGGTGTGAAGGAAGACCTGGTGGGAGCCAGGGTGTAGTATTACCTTCGGTGTGAAGGAAGACCTGGTGGGATATCCAGGGTGGTGTACTTCCCTTCGTATGAAGGAAGACCAGCTGAGCTGGGTGTTTGTTGTGTCCATAGGGGGACTGTCACCACAAGAATTTACGGGATTACCGACGGATATTTCCGATGGATTATTGTCCGTCGGTAATTCCGTCGGAATTACCGACTAAAACATATCGGTCGGAAAATTCGTCGAAATATTCCGACGGAAATTAATCCGTCGGAACTAAGATATACCGACGGAATTCCGACGGAAATAATACCGTCGGAATATCCGTCGGTAATACCGCTATTCCCAATCCCGCGAAAAACCCCTTCTTCCCCCTCCCCTCTTCCCACTCCTCTCTCTCTCTCTCTCTCTCTCTCTCTCTCTCTCTCTCTCTCTCTCTCTCTCTCTCTCTCTCTCTCTCTCTCTCTCTCTCTCTCTCGCCGCCTGCAGCCCGCCTCCGTGGAGACGCCGCCGTCGCCCCAAGCTCCGCCACTGCCGCTCCCTCGCGCTGCCGTCGAGACGGCCGGCGCCGTCGCCCCGAGGTCCCGCCGCCGCCCCCGCCGGCGCAGGTACCCTGTCGCACCCCCCCTCCCCTCTTTTCCCTCCCACTCCCTGTCCGAGCCCCCCTCCCTTTCTGTCGCCCCCCCTCCCCCTCCATTCCCCTCCACCTCCCCATCCCAGCCCCCCTCCATTCCCCTCCTCCACGTCCCAGACCCCCCTCCCCTTTCCTGTCACACCCCCCCCCCGTCCCGTCCCAGTCCCCTCCTCGTCTCCCATCCCAGTCCCCGTCCCCTCCACCTCCTTGTCGAGCCCCCCTCCCCTGTCGCGCCCCCCTCCCCCTCCATTTCCTCCCCCTCCCCATCCCAGTCCCCTTCCGTCCCAGTCCCCCTCCCGTCCCAGTCCCAGTCCCCCTCCCCGTCCCCTCCACCTCCCTGTCGCGCCCCCCTCCCCCTCCATTTCCTTCCCCCTCCCCGTGCCAAGCCCCCTCCCCTAAATGCGGCCCCTTTCCCCTCCTGCGGCCCCACCCTCTCCCCTAACCCACCTGGCCCCCACCCCCCTCCACCTGTGAAGGGCCCCCTCCCCTAACCCACCCGGCCCCCACCCCCTCCCCTGTGAAGGCCCCCCTCCCCTAAACCACCCGGCCCCCACCCCCCTCCACCTGTGAAGGCCCCCCCCTAACCACCCGGCCCCCACCCCCTCCCCTAACCCGGCCCCCCACCCTCTCCCCTAACCCACCTCAAAAGACTTTATTGTAAAACATCTATTAATTATTTATTGCAACCTAATTAATTAGTTTTAAATCAGATATTAAATAATATTCTGAAAGTTGTTGGGGGTACTTTCAACTAAATATATAGTTCGGGAAAACAACCACTAGTTTATATCATCATAGAGTACTCTTATCCCATTAAACATCTAATTTATAAATATAAGCCTGCACAAAAATTAACCTTTCTTACGGAACTTGAATTGCACATGTTAATCTAATTAGGAGGCTTCCTTATAATTCAGCATATGTCTTGCCCTTACACTGCCGTGGTAGCAGATTTTAATTCTCTCAAGTTCTTAATATTGTGCAAGGTTTGTGCTCCATTGAATACTAAACCTAATTGAGTTAATTTTTTGGCCTAGCCGATCTGCTAGTTAATTATTGAATTAAGTGGCGCTTCTTGTTTAATGAGAATTTGTGAACTATGGGCCATTTCTTGATCAGGGAGTCCGTTTGTTCAGATAATTAGCATTTGGATTTCTATCATTGTCTAGTGTAAGGATCTGATCTGATGGCGCGCATCATAACCTTATCAGAATTATCTCAGAGATGCAATAATCCCACAAACACGTTCTACCATTGCTACTGAAAATTGTCCTCTCCCCTACTATATGCACAGGACAAATTAAGATCGATCCATCGATCGGTGACAGGGAAAAGGGAAGTTGCTACGTACCCAACTGGTTTCTTCTCTCCTGGTCTCTCCTTTTCATAACCCTGTAACTTTCTCCTGCCATGATTAAAGCCAAAGTATATTGATCTTAGAATATTGAAAGTTCACAATTGATAAACTACGCTCGATTGCTTGATACTTATACTGCAATCTCCAATTAAAATAAAGTTCTTGCCGACCGGCCGCTGGGAGATGGTCCCGTCATCCAATGCAGTCAACACGCGAAGATTCTACTGATCTTCCAAACACCCGCCCCCACCCCCCTCCACCTGTGAAGACCCCCCTCCCCTGTAACGAACAAAGATTTCTCAAAGGTGTTATGGTACAAAGAAAAGCCTAAAAAAGGCAATTAATCTTTAAAATTCAAAATATCTAAATACCCTTATTTAAGAACATGGGTCAAATCAACTTAAAAGTAAGTCATGCGTGCCATGATATGAGCGGGAGCACAAATTTGCTGTCATACACCCCCTCAAATTGGGATTTAAAGATGACAATCCCACCAGTAGAAGCAACCCAAATTGTAGACCCAATTGCACAGTTTGGAAAGTTATCGATTTTGTCCTTTCATCTTTAAATACACCATCTAATTCTCATCTTGGCCAACCCTAGCACATTTCTAAAGGTTGCTGAGGTGGCTGGGTTGTAGAGGAAACAAGGAGAACCTGTGGACATCATCTTTTTCTCTAATTCATCATTGTTGATTAGCGTTCTTCATCGATTTCCTTTAATCAAACCAAAAGGTAGATATTCTGGGTAATTAAACTCTACTGTAGGATCCTAATCATGTCTAGAGTATATGCACATCGTTTCCCCCATTTCTATTGAGAATCTTGTTAGTGGTTGCGGACCTAAACCATACCTATCTTCCACAATGCAAGTTGATTTTAACACCATCCCTTCCACCATGTGAGGTCCTTCTCACCGTCTTACACGGTTTTTAGGCACTTCCTTCCAAAATGAGAAGTTGCTACACTAATCGATCGGGTAAAGGAGATCTAAATGGGGCTGTGTGAAATGGGCTACTTTTGATCTGCACCATCCACTTGGTCAATTTCGAACTTGTGAAACCATCCCCAGACGTGTACAAATTTCAATTACCTGCATGTGAATCCTATCAAATGTTTCATGCGTAGTTGTCTTAAATTGTGTAAGCATTATTCAACTTTACATATTTTTCATGGTCATTCCTCTCATATTCCTCTTTCACATTAGTTTAGTTTACGTTTAATTATTTATTTTCTGCTTAATGATTAGTATTACACATTATTATAATGTATTAGTTTAGTATTGCACTTGTTTATATGTAATTCATGTACATGTATGTATGAATTTGGTTTATTGCACTTGTTCACATGCATGATTTTGATTTCATATTCATTTCATATTCATGTGCGTTTGAAATTTGATCTATGCATGTATAGTCAATGAACATTCCCGTTCAAGACTTTGGGATTGATGTGTTATTTTCAATAATGAGAACGTGTATATCTAACTCAAAGTCTTGAATTGTCCCGTTTTGGACAGTCTGTGAATGTTTGATCGGAGTTAGGTGGTCATTTATTATGTGATTGTATTATTTGCTTAAAATTTCGGGTGCTTCTACTCACTCCTCTCTGATATACCTTTATTGATTTAGAATATTTTCTTAACCACTTATTAGTAAGTGTTTAAGAAAATATCTCAATCAATAAATATTTTGGTATATCGGAGAGGTGTGGGGAGATGCTGCCGAAATTTTCAGCAAATAATACCAAACATAATAAATGGTCATCTGAGTGCGATCAAATATTCACAGATGGGTAAAAAGTGATAATCTTAATAATATATCTACCTATTCATTTTGACTTACTCGAACGATGTGAGGGTCTGTTGGATTTTAACTCGTGACAGTAATCTGTGTAGGAAAAATGTCTTTTGAGAATCGGTCATGGATGTATCGTGGATTAGTGAATGGATTTGTGACCAAGGAGTTTAAAGATGGAGTTGACAGTTTTATTCAGTTTGCATTGAGTAATTCCTCAGTAGCAGTTGATCCGATGGGTAACATCCGATGTCCGTGTTCGGCTTGTAAGAACAGAAAGTGAATATCGACATGGGATGTGTAGCATCATCTGTATACGAGAGGATTTGTTGGCCATTATGAGTTATGGTCGTGTCATGGTGAGTTGAATATTCAGTCGTCTGCACCGCTAATTACTTTGCCTCCACAAGTACGTACGTAGACATGGTTGTCGATGCTGCTGGTCCGGAGTTCAATATTCATGAAGATCAAACAATGAAGAAGTGCCAAATGATACAGCTCAGAGATTTTATCAGTTACTTCGAGATGCTGATGAGCCATTATGGGATGGTTGTGAGAAGCATACACGATTGTCTGCAGTGTCGCAGCTATTGAATTTGAAATCTGAATTTCATATGAGCGAGAGTTGTTTTGACGGCTTCTCTTACTGGTCAAGAGCATGCTTCCTCAATCAGAGAGGTTACCTGCTGACTTTTACCGTGCGAAGAAGATGGTGAATGATTTGGGGCTTGGTTTTATGAAAATTGATGCATGTCCGAATCACTGTATGTTGTACTACAAAGAGGATGCAGATAAGACATCATGCTGTATTTGTAAGCATGATAGGTTCAAGCCCAAGAGAGGGGACAAGTCAAAGCAGAAGGATGTCCGTATAAGTCATTGCGGTACTTTCCTATCACACCCAGATTGCAGCGATTGTTCATGTCCTCGAGGACAGCTGGACATATGACTTGGCATGCGGAAAGAGTCCGTCGCGACGAAGGTGAAATGAGTCATCCTGCCGATGGTGAAGCTTGGGCTCATTTTAGCCGTACTCATCCTTACTTTTCAAGGGATCCACGCAACGTACGGCTTGGTTTATGCACAGATGGTTTCAATCCTTTCGGAGGCTCGGTGGCATCTTACTCATGTTGGCCAGTATTCCTAACACTATAACCTTCCGCCAGGCATGTGCATGAAGCGTGAGAATCTGTTCCTTTCATTGCTGATTCCGGGTCCAAAAAGTCCAGGAAAGAATATAGACATATATTGAGACCGTTGATTGATGAGATGAAATTGTTATGGTCAGATGGTGTGCAGTCTTATGATGCATCCAGAAAACAGAATTTCAATCTGAAGGCTGCACTAATGTGGACAATAAGTGACTTTCCAGCCTACGGCATGTTATCTGGCTGGAGCACACATGGGAGGTTGGCATGTCCTTATTGCATGGAGGATTCTAAATCATTTGTGTTGAAATCTGGGGGAAAATCTTGTTGGTTCGATTGTCATCGGCGGTTTCTACCCAGTGACCATCCTTTCCGAAAGGAAAAGGATTCTTTTATGAAAAATACAACTGTGATGGAGGAGGTAGATATGGAACGGGTGTCTGGTGGAAACATGGCGAGGCGGGTCCAGAACTTACCGACTATAACACAACTGGCTTGTAGTACCCGAAAAACCCTTGGCTTTGGGAAGGATCACAATTGGGTGAAGCAAAGCATTTTTTGGGAATTGTCTTATTGGTCAACACTTTTGATACGTCATAACCTAGACGTCATGCATATAGAGAAGAATGTTTTTGATAATGTGTTCAACACAGTTATGGACGTCAAAGGCAAAACGAAGGATAACGTCAAGGCACGTTTCGATTTGAAAGTACTTTGCAAACGTCCAGAACTAGAGCTACAGCATGTTCAAGGAAAAGTGGTGCAACCTAAAGCTGCATATGTGCTTGGGGCCAGACAGATTAAGGAAGTGTTGCAATGGTTAAAGCAATTGAGATTTCCGGATGGATATGTCTCGAATATTGCGCGTTGTGTAAATGTGAACGAGGGAAAAATATACAGAATGAAGAGTCATGACTGCCATGTTTTCATGCAAAGACTGATGCCTCTTGCTTTTCGTGAGTTGTTGCCGAAACAAATATGGAGATCAATGACTGAGCTGAGTCAATTCTTCAGGATTTTATCTGCATCAGAACTCAAAATTCATGACTTGCAAAATATGGAGCAAAATATAATTCAGACAGTCTGCAAATTAGAGATATATTTCCTCCAGCATTCTTTGATTCAATGGAGCACCTGATCATCCATTTACCATATGAGGCAAGGGTCGGAGGACCAGTACAATTTCGATGGATGTATCCGTTTGAGAGGTATATTTCTACATCTCAATTTATTGCCATTACGACGATCTTTTATATTACTTATGTATGCATTTGAATTATTGTCGTAGGTGCATGCACGATCTTAAGATGAAAGTCCGCAACAAAGCACAAGTTGAGGGCTCCATTACTCAGGCGTACCTCATTGAGGAGATATCGAACTTCTGTTCGATGTACTTTGACACGGAAATACGAACCCGACGCACTCAACCTCCACGTAATGATGATGGTGGAGATTCCGAGGTGTCAGACCGACTCTCTGTATTCAAGTGTCCCGGACGGGCATTCGGATCTTCATCTACTCGCGCACTCCAAGACAGAGAGTTGGTAGCTGCGGAGATCTACGTGTTCATGAATTGCGAAGAACTAGAACCCTACATTCAGTAAGCTCTCCACGCTTATTCGTCATCATTTGCGTGCATTGCTGCAGAACCTAACGGTTGTGTGACATTTACATTGCAGAGAGTTTGAATCGGTCATATTGCGACGGAATCCACGTCTAACTGACGTGCAGGTTGAAAAGGAACGGGAGAAGTCTTTTCCTACTTGGTTAAGATCTCGAGTATGTGTCTAATTATTTTGAAACACAAGTGTTATGTTTTTATGCAGACTGAGTTGAAGTCATTTATTCAATGTTTGTCTATTTATCTCATAATAGGTTGAACAAGGCTTCATTCCCGATTCAAGAGTACAACAGATTAGTTTGGCCCCTCGAAGATTGTACGTGTCTATCCAGGCTACATTGTGAATGGATACAGATTTCACACGAGAGATTATGGACGGAATAAGTCTACGATGAACAGCGGCGTATGTGTGAAGGGAAGTGCCTATAATGAAAATGAAATTGACTATTATGGCATTCTCGAAGAAGTCATTGAACTGTAATTTTTGGGACAAGACAACAATGTATTTCTGTTCAAGTGTCATTGGTTTGACCCGACATCTATTCGTCATGACACAACATATGGATTAATCGATGTGAAGCATAAGTCCAAATTGAGTACATATGAGCCATTCATCCTGGCGGCACAAGCCCAACAAGTTTATTATTCAAATTATGCATCCCTCAAATTAAGAGATTGGTGGGCTGCATGTAGAGTGAAATCAAGACTATTCCCTGAGTATGAGCTTCTCCCGACTGATGATGAGCTCGAAGGTGTTAATGACAACTTTTTCCAATCAGATCGGAGTGACGCACGAGAGTTGGCAACTTCTACGCAGTACAATGTTCATGATATAAATGAAACAATTTGCTTACATAAGGATAACGAACAAGAAGAAGTTGACCCAAATGTCGCTGAGCGGGAGGTGGAGTCTGATGTGGAGGAAGACTCCCAAGATGATGAGGATGAATTCCAGGATGATGATGAAGATGATGCTGAATTAAACATGTCTTCAGCATCTGATGATGAATATAGATAATATACTGCATTTTGTAAGAATTAGTGTTGTTGTTAATTACATGTTCATAATAAATGCTACTTCAAATTGAGTGCTGATGACTTGCTATATCTTTATTTGTATCAATAGAGATATGGTACGTGGAGGACGCAGTCGGACGGTTGCCACGTCCGTTGGCAGGGGACTGCCTCCCCGTCCACGTCTGCCTCCAGGTCCGCGACAGGTATATGCATATGTACACAAAAAACCATATGGGTATTATTGTTATATTGATTTCACGAGAACTAAAGTACATACAATTTTACAGGGACTGCCTCCCCGTCCACGCCCGTCTTCCCAGCGACAGGTAAATTTCTATATTGTGTTTATTTGAAATTCATAATTCTAATGTGTATGAAATTTTGCAGGGACTGCCTCCCCGTCCACGCCCGTCGTCCCAGCGACAGGTAATTTTCTACATTGTTGTTTATTTGAAATTCATAATTTCTAATGTGTATGCAATTTTGCAGGGACTGCCTCTCCGTCCACGCCCGTCGTCCCAGCGACAGGTAAATTTTTATATTCTTGTTTATTTGAAATTCATAATTTCTAATGTGTATGAAATTTTGCAGGGACTGCCTCCCCGTCCACGCCCGTCGTCCCAGCGACAGGTAAATTTCTATATTGTTGTTTATTTGAAATTCATATTTTCTAATGTGTATGAAATTTTGCCTCCCGTCGACCATCCGAGCATCCACCTTCGTCTTCTTCCTCACCACAAGGTAAACATATGTTTCAATAGATTAGTATGTTTGGTCTCTTGCAATTTATACAATAAAAGTGTACTAAATTGTTTTCAACAGAGGTGGAGAGCCAGCATCCAGCAGCTGAGGAGGGGCCTCAGCTACCAGGACGACAACCATGCTGGATCTCAGGGTAAAGTTCATCATCTCAGTGTTACTGTATTTGTTATTTAGGATATACATTTCATGTAGAAAATTAATGTGGAATTGCAGGGGGAAGATAGATCCCAGTCCTGCTTCCCGCTATATTACGACGCTGGTCCACGCACATATTCCAGGACCAGTGGATGAATGGAGAGACTTCCCGGTGCCAGTCCGGGATTTATTATTTGACATGTTTACGGTATTTTTATTTTTTAGAAGAGTTGAAGTCATTTATTCAATTATTATTAATTTGGGTTTATTGCAGAACGTTGATTAATTTTATTTCTTTACAGCGGAGGTTCGCGTTCACGAGACCCGAGGATCTCCCTCGGGCTCGAGCCGTCTGGGAGATTACGGCCCAGACTAATTTAAGAAAGTCGATGTGGGAGGTACGGGACAAGGCAATGAAGACCACAGGCAACCGGGATCCTATGGCTTGGGTGGATTACGGCCCTGTTTGGCTGCGGAGGGACTATTGGGAGTCCCTTTGCGCGCGTTGGGCTGCTGGACCATGGCAGCAGCAGTCACAGGCGGCAATACGCAACAGAGCAACTCAACCGGAGAAGAATGTGCATACTAGTGGATCCGTATATTATGCGACCCACAGTCAAAATTGGTAAGTATTTTATTGTTCGATTCATATATACATATGGATTATTATTGTGAAACTAACTAATTTTGTTGAATTTTAAGCATCACGACCTGGAGCGTGCCCCTACTTTCCGCAAGTTATTTGACCGACTCATAAGCGGAAGGGGACGGATGACTATGTTACCGAGAGTGCCCGCACGATTGCTGTAAGTCAAGCTTTAAATTATGAATTCAATTATGATATTAAAGTAATTTGTTTTCAATAATTTAATTTTAAATTATTTTACAGGAGACGTACGACAGGACGATGGCGGAGCGCTACACAGAGGGCACTCCCCAGCCAGATTTGGATGCGGACGCTTGGGTCGAGGCAGCGGGAGTGCCGAGGAAGGGTCGAGTGTACGGCTTTGGGGACAGCCTGGATACTCATCGAGTGTTGTCCTCATATGCCAGTTCGATCGCTCCTCCGGCACACGCGAGTTCATCTTCTGCGCCGCCCGTCAGTGGTGTAGAGGACATTAGAGGCATCATTCGAGAGGAGCTACGTACAGAGCTACAGACACAGCGGGAAGAGCTACAGACGCAGCGGGTAGAGCTACAGGCGCAGCGGGTAGAGATAGAGACGCAGCGGGTACAGCTACAGACGCAGTTCAGCGATATGGTTCAGCAGTTCATCTCAATAATGTGGGGAGTACGCCCCACACAGCCAGCAGCTCAGGTCAGTATTAGTATTAATTTCATATACTTAGGATTGGGTCGGGCGTTCAATTGACGGATCTAAAAAACACCAAGTATATATAAAGCGTCAAAACACACAATCCGGGGGTCCAAAATCCCAAATAGGGATCGGATCGGCGTGCCGTTTTCTCCGACACGACGGGTGGGTTAAAGTGACGTGTGGGAACTGACGGAATCCAATTTGGATCTCCGGATTGGGTTGGGCATTCAAAGGACGGATCTAAAAACACGGTCAACCATATATAAATGGTTAAAACACGCAACCGGGGGTCCAAAATCCCAAATAGGGATCGGATCGGCGTGCCGTTTTCTCCGACACGACCAGGTGGGTTAAAGTGACGTGTGGGAACTGACGGAATCCAATTTGGATCTCCGGATTGGGTCAGGCGTTCAATTGACGGATCTAAAAAACACCCATGTATATATATAAAGGGTCAAAACACACAACCCGGGGGTCCAAACTCCCAAATAGGGATCGGATCGGCCTGCCGTTTTCTCCGACACGACCGGGGGGTTAAAGTGACGTGTGGGAACTGACGGAATCCAATTTGGATCTCCGGATTGGGTGGGCATTCAAATGACGGATCTAAAAAACACCCAAGTATATATAAAGGGTCAAAACACACAACCCGGGGGTCTAAAATCTCAAATAGAGATCTGATCGACGTGCCGTTTTCTCCGACACGACGGGTGGGTTAAAGTGACGTGTAGAAACTAACGGAATCTAATTTGGATCTCCAAATTGGGTTGAGCATTCAAAGGACGGATCTAAAAACACGGTCAAACAGATATAAATGGTTAAAACACGCAACCCGAGGGTCCAAAATCCCAAATAGGGATCCGATCGACGTGCCGTTTTCTCCGACACGACCGGGTGGGTTAAAGTGACGTGTAGAAACTGACGGAATCTAATTTGGATCCCCAGATTGGGTTGGGCATTCAATTGACGGATCTAAAAACATGCAAGTATATATAAAAGGTTAAAACACACAACCCGGGGGTCCAAAATCCCAAATAGAGATCCGATCGACGTGCCGTTTTCTCCGACACGACCGGGTTGGTTAAAGTGACGTGTAGAAACTGACGAAATCTAATTTGGATCCCCAGATTGGGTTAGGCATTCAAAGAACGGATCTAAAAACACTGTCAACCATATATAAATGGTTAAAACACGCAACCTGGGGGTCCAAAATCCCAAATAGGAATCCAATCGACGTGCCGTTTTCTCCGACACAACCGGGTGGGTTAAAGTGACGTGTACAAACTGACAAAATCCAATTTGGATCTCCGGATTGGGTTGGGCATTCAAAGGACGGATGTAAAAATGGGCAAGTATATATAAAAGGTTAAAACACACAACCCGGGTCCAAAATCCCAAATAGGGATCCGATCGACGTGCCGTTTTCTCCGACATGACCGGGTGGGTTAAAGTGACGTGTAGAAACTGACGGAATCCAATTTGGATCCCCGGATTGAGTTGGGCATTCAAAGGACGGATCTAAAAACACGGCCAAACATATATAAATGGTTAAAAGACGCAACCCGGGGGTCTAAAATCCCAAATAGGGATCCGATCGACGTGCCGTTTTCTCCGACACGACCGGGTGGGTTAAAGTGACGTGTGAGAACTGACAGAATCTAATTTGGATCTCCGGATTGGGTTGGGCATTCAAAGGACGGATCTAAAAACACCCAAGAAAATGATGGATCTAAAAATAGTATTGTATTAAGCTTGAGAAATAATCACATGTTTTAAATTTCATTTTTGAAAATACTGTATGTCTTTTATTTATTATTAATGTTTCTCATTTTAATTTGTTTTAATATAGGATCCAGCTCCAGACGATGACGAGGCAGGGACAGCAGACGATCCAGCAGATCTATGTTGATTTTTGTATTCATTATTCTATATGATTTTATGTTTATTGTATTTTATGATTTTATGTTGATTGTTAGTATTTGTTAAATTTATGAATATTGTAGCAGGTTTGACATTGTAGCAATGTTGACAAATCATTTTTATTTGCCTATTTAAAAAAATATATATGTGTATTTTCCGACGGATTTTCCGACGGATAAGTATCCGTCGGAACTTATAAATTACCGACGGAAAAAGACCGTCGGTAATCCCGTCGGAAAATACTGACGGATTGGCCGACGGATAAGTATCCGTCGGAACTGATAAATTACCGACGGCTAAACACCGTCGGCAATTCCATCGGAAAATACTGACGGCTTTACCGACGGATTATATCTGTCGGAGGTTTCGACCGAATTCCGACGGAATTGTCATCCGTCGAAAATTTCTGACCAAGTATTTCCGACGGAAAGTTTCCGACGAGCTTTGGACGGAAAGCGGTCGGAAGGCGCCTTTTCCGACGGAATACCGACGGATTTCCGACGGATTCAGTCCGTCGGAAATAGCGCATTTTCTTGTAGTGCCTAGTTAGTGGAATCCTGAGTTGTTGCTCAGGGACTAGACGTAGGACTCCTAAGGAAAGGAAGTCCGAACCAGGATAATTCTTGTGTTGTGTGTTTATTTTCCTTGTGTGATTGCCTTTCGAACTAACAGCTACTAACCTCTATCGAAGAACGTTGTTGTGTGAATGTTTTTGATTTACAGGTACTAATCAATTATTTTTAAAAGACCCATTCACCCTCCTCTGGACTCGTCAACTGGGCAACAAATTGTACCATGTTATATCTTGAATCCATATCATCATGTTCAGATCTGAAATGTTTTAGTAAGAATAAACATTGTGTAGTTAAGATCATGTCTTGGAATCACGCTTTATTCTAGTAGCAATTGTACTCACTTGTGGTTTAAAATGTGAATGATAAATGTACATAATGCAAGTAGTATGGTTGCTGAATTCTATATGTAATAACATGTTTTGAAACCATTATGTATATGTTAGATTGGTAATCTATTTTTGGGTTGCTTGCTGAGTCTTCGTTGTAGACTTATACTTGCTTAACATTTCAGGTGTGACAGCGGGTCCCGAGGCTTTCATAGAGGGATCGGATTCGGAGCGAGAGGATTGACTTAGAGTGTGTGTGTTGAGAGATAATGGTATGTGAGGATTTGATTAGGTTATGGACATTGTGATTAAATTATTTATAGCATTGTGGACTTAATTGATGGACTATGGACTTGCTTATTAAAGTTGATGAGTTGTGTTTTATTTCCACTGTATTACTCTTTATTTGTGAATGAATCAACCTACATTTGATATATGTTGGGGTGTGTTCCCCATGTAACATGGCCCTTAGGCTCGATGAGAGTTGGTATAACTGGACCGGGTCTAAGTGGGGTGTTACATTAGGAATGAAGAAAAAAATAGCTGAATTTGTGACTACATGTATAACATGTCAGTAAGTTATGACAGAACACCAGAGGCCAGGAGAATTACTATAGACTTTACTGATTTCACAGTGAAAATGAGATGACGTTGCTATAGATTTTGTTGTGATTTTCTAAGAATACCTCAATGTAATAATGGAATAAGGGTTATTGTGGATAAGATTGACCAAGGTTTGAAGATTGTTGGCTATTAATATCTCATGGTCAGTGGACAAACTAGCTAAATTATATGTGGACATGATTGTACCTTTTGCATGACATTTCAATGACAATTGTTTTTGACAGAGATGCGAGATTCAACGAGAAAGGTAAATTAATTGATCCCATGATTTGTGGGTCCATCTACCTCACATCCAGGAACTGATGGCTAGATTGACGAAGTTCATGAGCCACGTACACATAGACAGACCCAAGAACTCCCCCCACTTCTGGATCCTCTTTTGTCGACATAGAGCAAGACTTGGTGTTCACTAATATTGGGGGGAAAATGCAAGAAACAAAAGGTTCAGAAACATGTATAAAATTCTGCGAAAGTAGAGGATAGGAAGAACCCATTGTTACCGGCTGCTTCCCACTGCACCATCCCAATCCGTAAGCCATCATAGTCCACGTGTCACTCTGTTTGTGCCGTCGCTACCGGTGCAACACCCCCTGTGAGCTTTCTGCCCTTTCGTCCTCCTCCTCCCCCCACATCTACAAGCTGTAGATGCTGCCGAGGGAGGCAGACCAGGAGAAGGTGGTAGATGGACTCCCCATGGAGACAGACAGATGTAGGAGGGCTAGGGTTTCTAGATCCTGGTTGAGAAAAAACCTTGGGGGGGCAGCGAGAATTCCCCGCTAGAAAACTGCAATCAGATTACTACGCCAGACGATCGGAAGGAGCTAATCGAAAGTATAAGAACAATAGTATGGGAAGGGAAAGAGAGGAAGGAGCCCAGACATACGAATTTGACAGGAGGTCCCTTGCTATAGAATCCGCTGCCCTCGCTGCCGCCCTACGTTTTCCGAAGTCCCGGCCGCCTCCCCTACAGCCCCTGCCCCTGAAGCCCCCACCGCCGCCCCTCGGAGGCCACATCGACGAAGAAACGGAACCCCAGGTTCCCCATCCCTGCCCCTACCCCTCCAAAACATTTTTTGTCTTCTCATCCCTACACACACACCCAGGTTCCCCCGCCTCATCCGCCACCCCTGCACAAAGAGTAAGAGAGAGAGGGAGAGAGATCCCGCGTAGTGCTGTCACTACCACCACCGCTAGATCTCGCCGTCATCGTTTCCGCTAGAGAAGGAGAAGAGAGAGAGAGAGAGAGAGAGAGAGAGAGAGAGAGAGAGAGAGAGAGAGAGAGAGAGAGAGAGAGAGAGAGAGAGAGCAAGAGCAAGAGAGAGGGAGAGAGCCTGAGGGGACAGATGTGGTTGACGGGCTGGGGGTGTTGTTCGACATGGCGTCTTTTTTTCATGAGGGGGAAACGAGGAATGTTTTAGGAATAAATTTATTACCTAAGATTAATACATCATTATCTACTGTTATCCACAGTATAGGAATTGTCTAGAATTTTACCTGTCTGTTTTTTTTAATATTATTTTAATAGTGACTCCCTTAAAACGTAGGTAAAACCTTCAAAATACCTACGAACACTACTACACAACCAGTAAAATGTAGGTATAGCCCATTTTTCTTGGAGTGGAGACTAACTCTCTCCTCTACATAGCCCCCTTTTTAGTGAAGATAAGGTGTGTAGTAAGGGCACATAGATTACTCACAAACGGCTCCATATGAAGATGCGTAAAATTTCAGTGTAACCCTCTCAAGAAGTATTATCCCCATTCTTCGAGTTTTATCTTTTTCCTAAGAAAAAGAGCCATCTTGAAAGTAGGAAGTGAACCTTATATTATAAACACATACTTCATCCTCACAATCTCTGATGTGACACTAAATAATCTCCCCTCTACACAGTCTCCCTTTGAGTGAGGATAAGGATGTGCAATAGAGGTGCATGAAATTTCAGTGTATCTCTCTCAAGAAGTATTGTCCTCATTTTTGAGATTTTGTTAGTTTCCTAGAAAAAGGACCATCTTGAGAGTAGGAGGTGAGCCTTACTTTATAAGCACACACTTCATCCTCACAATCTCCAATGTGAGGCTAAATATTCTTTTTACACATCACCCTTTTTAGTGAGGATAATGGTATGCAGTAGGGGCACATAGTTTTCCCACAGACGACATTATTGAAGATGCGTGAAATTTCAGTGTGTCTCTCGCATGAAGTATTGTCCCCATTCATAGGATTTTGTCCTTTTCCTAGGAAAAAGGCCATCTTAAAAGTAGGAAGTGGGTCTTGCTATATAAGCACATATATATTTCTTCCACACAATCTCCAATGCGAGACAAATCTCCCCTACACAACTCCCCTTTTAGTGAGGATAAGGGTGTGTAGTAGGGGTACATAGTTTTCCTACAGACAGCACCATTGAAGATGCGAGAAATTTCTGCATGTCTCTTCCAAAAAGTATTGTCCCCGTTCTTAGAGTTTAGTTTTTTTCTTTGGAAAAGATCCCTCTTAGGGCAAGGCTTATCCACTCAAAATACTATTCATATGGTCAGTTGGAAAGATATATGTAGGCCTAAGAGGGAAGGAGGTCTGGGCATTAGGCGGCTTTCTGATTGGAATCTTGCATGCGCTACTACAAATTTGTGGCATGTTCTGCAGAAACAAGACACATTGTGGATCAAATGGGTGCATGAGAGATACCTCAAAAAAAAGTCTATATGGACTATTCAGACAAAAAATTACCACTCTTCTGCTTGGAAATCGATTTTAAAGCAGCGCCAATGGTTACTCCAACACTTAACTTTCAAAGTTGGTGGCAATAGTCAACTTAGTTTCTTTTATGACCCTTGGCTTCATGGGAAAAGCATTTACATGATGAAGGGGGATAGGATCGTCAGCACCTTGGTCTTCATAGGAACATTACTTGTGCTTCGTTCATTCAAAATGCCCAGTGGATCTTACCCCCTCAGACCTCTATTGATATGTTTGACATTTATCCTCTCATTCAAAGTGTTGATATTTCTCATAGCGATGAGATCAATTGGAATCATGGTAACTTTAGCACTAAGGATGTGTGGAACCACTTAAGAGAGCAACATCAGTAGGTGGGATGGGCGGACTGGGTCTAGAAGAAGCCGACCATCCAGCGGTTTTCTCTTACATGCTGGCAGGCAATATTGCATAAGCTTCCTACCATCAATAACTTGAGGAGAAGGGGATTCCAATTTCCTAGTAGATGTATTCTTTGTTGTTTATCTGAAGAATCTGAGGATCATCTTTTCTTTCAATGTCCTTATTCTAAAGAGGTCTGGAACGAGATTTTGAATAGACTTAACATCCACAGGCCGCCTCGTCCTACCATTCTTCAGGAGATGCACTCTTTGAAGATTAGCTTCAACAAAGATGGATTCGGTACTTCCTTGGCTCGGCTTCTTTTCAGAGCTTCTATTTGGTGGATTTGGAGGGAAAGGTGTTCTCGAACCTTTGAGGGAGTTTGCAACATTTGGCAGGCCGTCCCTAAGCCCCATCACTCTGCTGCTTGGAAGAGCATCCTAAAAGCCAGAAATCTCATTCAAAGCCATATTCATTACAAAATTTCTGATGGCAGAGATTTTAGTATGTGGCATGACCCTTGGGTTAATGGTAAAAGCATCTTTCATCTTTATGGAGACAGAATCAGGCAGGACTTAGGGGCTCCTCACGATATCACTATTTCTGAGTTCATTGACAATAGCACTTGGAAGCTTCCAACGCCAACTTCTGCTGACATGTTCACTCTTTGGCCTCTTATTGCTGATATTCCTATCCATAATAATCATGGTGATACTATCTCTTGGATTCATGATAGAGGAAAATTTTGTGCTACCTCAGCTTGGAACCAAATCAGAAACAAAAGGCAACAATGGTTTCCCTATGGTTGGACATGGGATCGCCCTCTCAATCCCAAGCATTCTTTATGTACTTGGCAAGCCCTTCACAAAAAGCTCCCCACTCTTGACAACATTCAAAGGAAAGGTCTCTCTATAGTGAATAGATGCTCGTTGTGCCTTCATTCCAATGAAACAATTGATCATTTATATTTTGAGTGTTCTTATTCTAGATGGATTTGGAAGGAAATTCTCAGGAGATTTGATTTCAGCAGAAATCCGCATCAAAGCCTCACTCTGGAATTACAGACCCTCATGCAAGCTTTCCCTGTGAAAAGTAAGCTCAGTAGCCTTGCCAAAGTGATCTTCAGATGTACTATTTGGTGGGTGTGGAGAGAGAGATGTCTTCGGATCTTTGAAGATCGCAAAAGAGATAAAATGAGTATTCTCATTGACATTCTTTATGATACTAGAAGCATTGTTGAGAATCATTTGAAGAAGGTGACTTTATCCCAACGGGAAAAAGGGGTTTTCACAAGATTTAATTTCTCCTTAAGTTAGTTTAGATCAATTTAATTTCCTTGAATAGTTCCATGAGAGGTCTAATGCATTGTGTTTCTACACTAATCTTTATCTTCAAGCTTGGTTCTATTTTTCTATCTCTCTTTGCAGGTTGTCAGTAAGGATTCCGCTAGCTTGCTGCTTTGGAGTTTTCTAGTAGGTCCTTTACTTAAATATCCATCCTTTTTTAAGGACTTTCTTTGTCTTCATAGGCTACGGATTGTGTAGTTATGAACCTTGGCCATAATCTACAGCCTGTGTAGATATGGCCTTTTGTACATTCTTTTCTAATGCAATATAGTTACTTTTACCTACCAAAAAAAAAAGTTTGCACTTCTGCTATTCATATTTCCCTTGCTATTATCTAGCATGTAAGGAGTTGTCTTGAAGCCTTTACTTACAACAAGTGCTTATCCGGTCGGTCCAACTTTCTTTGTAAGAGATTCAATATCAAGATTAATAATGCAGTTTAGATGCCTCTCTTATAGGAGATAGTCACTGACTTGTAGTGTCATCTACTATTTCCTTATTCTGCCTATTGGGTTTCATAGCCCAAGTTTGTACTTTGTTTCATTTCATTAATTAATTGATTCTCTTTGGTTGACCGACCAAAAAAAAAAAGATCCCTCTTAAGAATAGGAGTGGACCTTGCTTTATAAGCACATATTCATCCTCATAATCCCCAATGTAAGAGTAAATCTCTACTTTACATATTAGAAGATGAAGATACTATTAGATTATTATTTTTTAAATTTTGCTTATGCTTGTAAACCGACAACTATGGTACATACTATTTGCAGTGCTCTAGTTGTTGGTAGCAGATATCATTCTAAATATATAGGAAAATGTTTAATGTCCGACGGCACAAGTAGCTCTTTACCCATGCCACAAGCACAAGGTAGTACCTTGAGAGCTTGAGATCCACAAGTTTTGTGCTTGTCATATGAGTGGGGTACTATCCATGAGGTCCAGCTTATTATATAGAAGGGAAATGATTAAATCCTAACTGGCTAGATAAACAAAATTTATCTGGCTAGCACTAAGATTGGTTGGGGCATAGGTCCCACGTCAATCATGGTTGCCTGGTAGGCGTGGGTTCATGACCCCAGTCAATCTCAAGCTGGTCAGGTAAAATGTTTATCCGACCAACTGTAGTAAAAACTGGGACTCTAGATAGAAACATGATGTGGATGGCGGAACCAGTTGACATCCACAACAATCATTGCTGAATTAATACTAAGACATCCCTTCCAATTTGTCCGACCTCAACTTTGGTGGGGGATAGGAATGGGATTAGAATGGGGGGTAGGAGACAAGAGAGGTTTGGCGGAGGGGTAACTCAGGGTTATTGGGAAAAAAAAGAGGTATGGGTGGGGTTAGCATACCCCACTCTTCTTGGGAGGGTAACTTTAACACCCCCTAACATTTGATTGGGTTAGCCTCTCCAAATCATTTTTATTTAAAAGTGGTGTTAAACACCAGTTAAAATAATAGAGGGTATCTCTCCCCAAAGCGGAAAACTTTTCATCTTTGTCTCAGCGGGTATCCATCTTGAAATAAGTGGAGGCAAGGTACCCACGACTTTGAATATTGTCCTATCTGGTGTAGGCCGATGATATGCTAATTTATTTAGGACGTCTTGGCACTTGTAGAAAATGCACTTGAAATGACCATAACTTAATATCCATAAGTTTATTAATTGCAAACACATTTTCCCATGGCCTCAAGTGCCAAATTATCTTTCATAAGATCTGTAAAACTAAGATGCCATGTTGAAAGTTTCTTGAACATTCTAATAGTACAGTAATATATGTAAAGTTGAAAGCCTTTTCTTCACAGCTCTGGATGTGGTGAACGGATGCCTAGTTAAAAGATGAGGCCATGTTTCCATTCGATCACAGACATGGGTTGGGTAGAAAGGTGTTAACTAGGTCAGGTGAGGGATAGGAACCGATGATATACTATAATTCCATTCACCTGTAATGCATGTTAAGGTGATATGACAAGCCATGGAGTTGTCTAGATCTGCAAACATGGCTTTTTCTGACGATTCAGGTTGTAAGATCTTGGCATCAAGTTCTTGCTATCGATGGGGCCCAGAATCTGCAGCGAAGAACCCGTAACAAGGTGATCTTCCGAGGGGATTAAAGTTCCCGGAAACACACTTTATATCTGGAAATGATTATTGGAAGGTTTGGGGACGTGCATTGGAGTTGCTTGCTTTCTCTACTTTCTGCCAAAGTTTCAGCTTACCCTATCATGGAGGAAGCTCCAGATACCAAACCCAACCATGACACCCGTTCCTTATCCCTTGCCCATCTTCAGTCCCAAGCAGTAGAAGGCACAGCAAGCCATAAATATATACGCCTCCCCACAGAACAGGAGACCCATGTTTCAGCCATTGTACGTAGTTGTCCTCTATATCCAATTTCTGTCTCTGCAGCGGTCATGGATCAGGTGTTAGGGCGAGCGGGAGTCCCCTTCACGGCCACCCACGTCGCCGCGGCGGCGCACCTGTTCGCGCTCATAGCTGCCATCCTCCTCTTGGTTTGGACAATACGCTTCGGGGGAGGCCTCGACCTGAACTCCGCCAACTTAGACCGCGTTTTTAACGTAACCTACACTCTCGTCGACCTCTCTTCTTTCCCTGCAAGATCTTTCCAGCCATGGTCCCGATGTTTCATTAAATGACTTGGGCTTCGCTTTGTACAGGTGCACCCCGTTGTAATGTTCATGGGTTTCATCTTCGTAGCCGGGGAAGGTATGGATTCCGACCTTCTGAAACTGGGTTCTACTTGTGCATGGCAACTGGTTCGCGTTTGAGCTGTAGTGGTTTAAGGTTTTGAATGACTTGCATGATGGCCAGCGATCATGGCGTTCAAGATCGTCCGCGCGCCGAAGAAGGTGCAGAAGCTGGTGCACATGTTGCTGCAACTCCTGGCGCTCTCCCTCGGCATCTTCGGCGTCTCCGTTGCCTTCAAGTACCACAAGAAGAGCCAAATACAGGACATGACCAGCCTGCACTCATGGCTCGGAATTGTCACCATCTGCCTGTTTGGCCTTCAGGTAATAATGTGATCAAGAGCTCCTTCATCAACTTATTCTTCTAATCCCGACGATGACCTGTTTCCTACTGATTTGGATTTGAAAACTATCGCAGTGGTTGTTCGGTTTCTTTTTCTTCTGGTTCCCCAAGGCGCCAAAGCGGACCAGGGCGATGGTGTTGCCACTGCACGCGTACGCAGGGCTGGCGATCTTCCTCCTGACTGTCTGCACGGCCGAGACGGGCCTCGTGGAGAAGTCGGCGGAGCCCGGCATGGAGTCCCGCCTGGTCAACTTCACTGGCCTGTTCATACTGCTCTTCGCTCTCGCAGTGAGCTTCTCGGCTGCTCTCCCGCGAGTAACCACCCTGTGACAGCGCCCGCCATTAATCTACAGAAGGGGCAAACTCGTTCCCTCCTCTCTCTCACCCCCCTCCCGCTTTGCCTGTGGATAATTCTCCTCTTTTTCTTTCATTTGCTCTCCCCACAACGCTGTTTTGTTTGTTACGTTTTGAGTACTGAAGGATTAAAAGATACAATTATATGGACAATGGCGAATTGTGTGGGCACTTTAAATCTACGAGGCGCCCCTCTTGCTCCTGCCCTGTTCATTTATTGCAAATGAGATGCTTGGCAGCTAGAGGTATTAAATCATTGTTCATGTCCTCTCAAGTTTGACTGTTTAAGGGACCCGCATGTTGTCCGCCCATTACTCACCTGCTGTTCTCTGATGATAGTTTAATTTTCACTAATGGGGTGACTCATTTTGTTGGTGCTTTGATACAATTCATTTGGTGCTATATATGAGGAAGCTCCTGGACAATCGGTGAATGTCTTGAAGAGCATTTGCATTGTGCATTATTTGTCTTTTCCTACCTCTTTGCGGCAATCCGTGGCCCTAATTATGGGATTCTCAATGAAATTTCTTCTAGTCAGGTATTCCGGGGTTATGATATGTTGCTGTAAGCATTCATATTTCTCTGATATTCTTTGTAGTATTGTGGTCGTTTAGATCCGAGTTTAATAATTTCAGTGTGGTGCGTTGAACCAATGTGTAGTCATTGGGCCTTAGATGTTGCCTTCGTACATTGTGTGGGTGTCATGGGCTAGAGATTTGGGCCCATAGAGCCCACTGGTTCTCTATGTGAGAACGTAATGTGGCAGTATGTCGCGTTCTCAGCCTACGTCACATTCTCCGTGTTGAGTCTTTTAGTTGTTTGGCTGTAGGGGTGACACATGGCCTAATGTGTCGGTCAAGTATGTCGTGTTATGAACATGATAATCACCTACATCGTGCTCTCGTTTTCGATTTCTTTAAGAGATGGTTTGGCAGCCAAACAGAGTAGGGAGAGCAGGGAGCTCTGTTCGGCCGGGGGAGACCCTGCTGGTGGCGTCTCCGGTGATTTTGGCTAGGGGGAGGTGGTTTCGGCGCGGTTTCCACGCTAGGAGGGAGTCCAGAGCATGGAGGTGCTGTCAGTGGCCCGTGCATTCTTCGTTTTCTGGTGTTTTTGAATAGTTTAAAATATGTAAATCATGAATTGAGGTATGGATGAGAGCTTTAAATCGTTTAGTTGATTTGTAGAGATTTGGTTTGAGTGTAAATGGGGTTTTGTGGAGATTTCTGGGTGAAAACCGAAGGATTGAGGTTCTGTCTGAAAAGGCGACGAGTCAGACTGTCGCGCTCAGGATGATGCCCCTAACCCCGTCTCATTCCCTTTGTGAATATGGCTTGTCGGGCCGTCATGTTCTTAACAAGACATTCGACCCCATCGCATTCTTCTTCCCGAAGTGTGTTGTGTGGTGTTAGGCAGTAAGTGTCCTATGTGGAACTAGCCTTATGTTGAATTAAGATGTTTAAGCTAGTTTAATGTTAGTAGAGCATGACTTAAGATCAATAGATCAGGTTATGATTAGTTAGTGACTTATGTTGATCTTTTCAGTTGTGCTAAGCATATAAGAGTTATGCGGTTTATGTGTTTAACAGTTGTGTTTGGATACAGTTGTGTTGGGGGTTATATGATAACCCATGATTAGCAATCGTGCTGTGGTTTATGAATGAAAGGTTTACATATGTGTTATGTGTGCAGCGTGGCTTGTGTGGTTTGCCGAGGTTGGTGGTTCGACAGTTACTCTGAAATACCTCTTCAGTCAGGTATCACAGGTTCTCTGTGAGTTAGGCACGTTTACGTTTGGGGTTTGTCCTAGTGCTGTGTGTACCGTAGAGGTCTGTGTCATCTTCTTAGACACCCTCACTCATCTATTTGTTGAGTAGCATGTCCGACTGAGAGAAAGATGACAGTGGGGCAACGACTTGTGGTGTGCGAGTGTGTTTTGTTCTGTCATTTGTAGTGCGCTCGTGGTTGGGAGACGGACACCAGTAGACGTACTAGTCCCCAGTTAGTCTCATGTTTCCACTTGCCTCACTCTGCAGGCTCCAAAACGCATAGAGGTTTGTCAAGATGGGTGTGCAGCCTGTGTGGCTTGTAGTGTGGTGTTAGTTGGTTTCCATAGTTCTTTGACTAACCCAGTGTGTGGTGGAGCCGAGTTGGACCTTTTGTCTGTGGTTGCGAGACTAAGAGGTGTTTTCTATGTTGGTTTGTCCGGGTTGGATACTGGTGTCATGAACCAGTAGTCGTAATCCGTGTGGTAGTGTCGCCCCTTCTGACTAAGCTTGTGCTTCTTGTGGTTTACATCATAGTGTGGGTGCATGTGTGGTATAGTTGGGCTAGTACCACCTGGTTCTTCAATTGGTCATGCGGTCTCTCTGAGGTTCCATTTAGTAGTTTACATTTTGGGTCTGCTTGCTCAATATTCCCTAGTTAGTAATGTGTTTAAGTTATAATATTTCCAGTAGTTGTACAAGTTTATGATTAGTTAGCCATTTACTTATGGATTAAATTGTTTAGTTATGTTTTTTTTTTTTTTTGGTCGGTCAACCAAGAGAAAGAATGAATTAATGGAGAAGAGATTACAAAGGACTAGGCAGGTACAAGTACCTTATAGTCAAGAAAAGAGAAATAAGGGATCTACCATCATCCCTTAAACACTCAAAACAATGTGACACCACAAGTTGGGACTACATTGCGTTATTAACTCTAATGTTGAATCTCTCAGCAAGAGTTTTTGACCGACCAGTAAGCGCACAGGCTTGCGGCGTAGACTCAATACAGCTCCGAACATCTTTTTTTTTTGGTCGGTCAACCAAGAGAATGAATTAATAAAGAAATAGATGAAAGTACAATAGAAGAGCTTAGGTGAACCCAAGCTCAAAACCAAAAGAAGGGAGCAAATCCCAAAAACAACAAACTAGAAATGTGACATCACAAGCCGATGACTACATTGTAATCTTGGGTTTAATGTTGAAATTATTACATATAGCTTTGGACCGACCAGAAAGAGGAGAAATGTGGAGTGCTTCCACATAAGTACGAACATCATGAATGATGGCCAGGCTAATGTGGATAGCATGGTTCTGAACATCCTCAAAAGTGCGGCTACATCTCTCTCTCCAAATCCACCAAATGGTAGCTCTGAAGAGGAGTCTGGCAAGATTAGTAGCAAATCCTTCTCGAGCGAAACTGATACGAAGACAATGGACCTCTTGCATAATGGTCATCCGAGGTAGCCTTTTGATTTGCAAGCGGCTAAGAATGTGGCCCCATACCTCCGAAGTATATGGACAGTTAAAGAACAAATGCTCCTCATTTTCTTCAGAATTGTAGCATAAAATGCATCTACTGAGGAATG
>JACBKR010002733.1:0-32154 GCA_014218235.1 Colocasia esculenta | reverse complement strand
TTTGTTTAAGAGGAAATAACCAGGTATATCTACTAAAGTCATCCACAAAAATAATGTAATAGGAGAATCCAATATGAGAGACAATAGGCACTGGGCCCATAAATCTGAATGTATTAATTGTAGTGGTTTGATAGAAACGGAAGAAGAGCACACAAATGGAAGTTTATGACTCTTGGCTAGACTACAAGACTCACAGATGGACTTAGCTGGACTATGGGTGACAGGCAGTGGCGGAGCCAGGGGGGTCAAGGGGGTGCAATTGCCCCCCCTTATTTTTTGCATAAAATTTTATTTTATTAATTCTTTGCATAAAATTTCCCTAAATGTGAAGAATTTTTTTAACTTTATTAATTACCCCTCTTATTTTTTTGCATAAAATTATCTTTTATTAATTCTTTGCATAAAATTCTCTTTATGATGGGTATGTGAAGAATTTTTTTAACTTTATTAATTGCCCCCCCTTACGTTCAGTACTTATGAATAATTATCTTATTAATTGCCCCCCCCCCCCTTCTAAATATTTCTGGCTCCACCACTGGTGACAGGCAACCCATACTTATTTAAAACACGACATAAAACTTGAAAATTAGGGTGACCCAGGCGAGCATGCCAGACATGAGGTGAGACACGTTCGCCAACAAAGGAGAGAGGCGCCTGTATGTCGGAAGGAAAATGGTAGAGGCCATCTTTAAGCTATCCGCGAAGCAGAACCATCCCCGAAGTCCGATCCTTAACAAGGCAAAAGGAATGGTGAAACTCAATTAGGACATTATTGTCCGATGTAAGTTGTTTAACATAAAGTAAATTGCGAGTAATGCGTGGAACATGAAGAATATTATGGAGATGAAGAGGACGAGAAATAGAAGGGAGGACCGCTGATCCAATTATATAGGTAATGGGCAAACCTTCCCTGCTCCCAACATGTAATTTATCAGAACTAGTATACCCATGCGGGTGCAGAAGCATATTGGGATCATAAGTAACATGGTGTGTGGCACCGCTGTCCAGGAACCAGGAGGCGTGAGCAGCAGGGACTATAGACATGGAGTAAGCTGGTGCAGAGGTAGGCGGATATTGTACGACGTACACCCCTGGAGAAGGCAAGATCCCCTGACCATGTGGTGGAGATGGCTGCCAAGGGCGGACAGGCGTCTGCCAGCTCTGTAGGGGCGGTCCCTGGCCTTGCGTTGCTCGTCCACCTGGGAAGGTTTTGTTGAAGCGCTCAGCACAGTCATTTCCGCGATGGCCAAATTGGAGGCAGATTTGGCAACGAGGTTCGTGATTTCTTCCACGCCCATGCCCGCGACCACGACCTCCGCCGCTGGTGGGTGCGCCGCCACATCCGTCTTTGGAGTTGTTGGAAGTAGCATTGGCAATGTTGGCGGAGTGGTCGTCCGAGGTAGAGTGATTTTGTGCCATCAAGGTTTTGTGCGCTATTAAGTGTGCCAGAACATCTTCTAAGGTAAGAGTTTCCAGTCGTGTGGTGACGCTAGATATGAACGTTTCATAGCTCGGCCCGAGACCCGCAAGGACAACCATCACCAAGTCATTCTCATCCATAGGTTGGCCGATGGTAGCAAGTTCATCAGCAAGCACTTTAATGGACTGAACATAGTCACCGATGAAGTACCGCGACAGATGGTGTGGAGCTTGGTGCGGAGTTGGAGCACTCGTGACCGAGAGCGTGACCCAAACGCTCTGGCCATTGCATATCCCAGACTACCTTGGCCGTGGTTTTCCCGAGCACCAAGGGAATCAACGGCTCTGTCATTGAGGAGATCAACCAAGACAACACCATCTGGTTTGTCTTCTCCCAAGTGGCGAAAACTGGGTTAGGAAGGTGAACTTCCTTCCCATCGCTTCCTGTGGACGTGATAGTGGGCGGAGGGGGGTCGATAGAACCATCCACCACGGATAAGTGTCCATGTCACTTTAGAAGTGGCACGAATTGAGCCTTCCACAGGAGGTAGTTGTCGCGTGTCAGCTTTAGAGGGAGGAACTGCAGCACATTCGACGGAGCCATGGGTGTAGAGGAAGAAGCAGCAGAGGTCGGCGCGATGGGTGCAGTAGAGGAAGAGGAAGAAGAGATAGCAGAGGCCATGGATCTAGGCTGTTGAGCAGACTCGCTCTGATACCATATGAGAACTATGTGGGAGAAAGCAGTCACCCTTGTGTGCAGGGTGCTGTCATCTGTTGTATTATATAAACAATTGTTTTACAGATAGACATTCAAGAGTCCATGACTCGTTATAATGAGAGATCTCATGCTTATCAAATATACAACAGAGAGTTCTGCATGGAGAAGCCATGCAGGGACGGTGAGGAGTCCATGCAAGGCAGAGTGCGTAGACGTGGGCAACTCTACGATACGTACGTCGCCATCATCCTTATATCATAAGTAACAAAAAAGACTCAAAAGCGAGAAAGACAAGACATGCTCGCTACTACCTTCGCTTCGTTGCCAGCGGAGGGTGGTGTGTTAGAACACCCCCGACTTAAGAAATGGGTTCTGCATACGACAAATATTAAACCTCTTAGGACGATATGCGTGCTAAGTTAAACACGGCCGGTGGTGGGTAGCAGATCGATATTAGTTGTTGCGTCGCTGTGCGACGACCACCATCAGGAGAAAGCACCAGTCCTTGCTGTAGCAGTTTGACATCCAGGAAGATGATGGGGGACGTCTCAAGGGGAAGACGTACATAAGAATCAGATGATGTGACATCAAAACAACGAAGAAGAAGAAGAAGACCATAAGAAAAAAAAAGACGTCCCTGACATTTTTGTGTGGGTGGATATGCATGCATGGTTACCTCTCACGAAAACTCTATAGTATAACTAATTAGAATACTATAGTGGAGGATTTCTTTATAAGTACGGCCTTCCCCGCGATTAATCCCTGCTCCTCCCATGCATACACACTGCTAATTAACATCTCTTTGTAGAGTACTGATACGGAGGAAACCATGTGTAGTGATGGAATCGAATCCTACCACTATGCGCCTTGGTAGCGATCACTCTCATCAATTTTTTGTTAATTACCCACCAAAATGCATGCATGTTGAGAACACGTAGACCTCAACCAGCCGGCAATATTTGGAGGCATGTGTGAAGATCCATGTGGCCTTATAAATTACCAGCTGCTGGGGATCGATGTCTGATGGATCTTCCATGCAAAACTCTCATGCACTCCCATTAAAGATTTTTGATCAGTAGAGGACCCAGTACTGCATGCATATTGCGTACTTATAATTAAGGAGAGAAAGAAGGGAGAGAAAATATTAAGAAACATTCCGGATCAAGACGGCGTCTGACATCAGAATCTCAAATAATTGGGCCGGACATCCTTTCATGAGAGGATAGTTAATTATTAGATTCCCTTCACATGTACCGGCCGCGTGCCTCTACAGCCACTTCGTTGAATCCAAGCTGGGTGAACATGCATGCATGTGCCCCGGGCCGTAGTTAAATTTATATCCTTGCTTGGTACGTAATTAGAGATCAAGATCAATATTACTGTGGTCATCTTGGTTGTTAAACTTCACGTAAGTTAAAGATAGTTTCTAAGAAGGTCTGGAGACTATATATATTTATGGGTTCAACAATAAATAGTTAAGTTAAAGTTATAAGCACTAAAAGTTGTGTACGTAGTAGTTTTCTTAAAAGCATCTGTTTATAAGGAAAGTTAATTAATTTTGTTTACATTCAGAACTAATTAATAGCCAAGTTATGAAGATAAAAACTAAATTGAAAATATTATGAAGAACAAAAACTAAAATCATCTTCTTAATGAACACAAGACGTGCGAGGTTACGTGAAAATGACCAGAACCATAATTACAGATTTTTTATGATGTGAGTGGACTAATCTCGATCGATCAACACCCCATCCATTCATCCAACATCAACTTCTGTCTCTTTATTGTGAAAAACATCGCTACATGGCTCTTTTATTTCATACTGAATTCAGAGGTAGATATTCTTGTGATATTAACTTCATTACCTACCTCTTGACAAAGAGGGATGTTATGAACCTACTTTTGAGTAACAGTAGGGTCAGATATATAGCAAACATGATGAGGGCATGATAATTATGTGGACCTTCTATGTAAAGATGTCTTGTCTTTAGTTTTGTCATCATATAAATAATTTTAAGACGGTGTTTGATCTCACACCACTCTACCATACCTAATTAGTATATGCAACCGGTGTTATTCTAATTTTGAGTAAATATTCATCAAGTCTAGCTAGTGCTCTATACCTAAAAAATGTACAAGATAAAATCGTGATCCCTTCGCTAAGGGGAAAAATCAGTCTTTTCAGAAAAAGCACAACATGAATACGAGTTAACTTGGTGGGTTGTAGTTTTTATAATTTTCTTTAAATCAAGCAGTATATATTACTTATTTCATCGGTTGGTGGTATTGATCATGCCTTCCCTGGAGAAATTGAGAAAGGAAAAAAATATATATCATTTCCAGTCTAAATTATAAACTAAATTTTAGTTCATTAGCAAAATTAAATTCTTCGGATCTACTGACTGGAAATTTCAAAAAGCTATGGTTATTTTTCTCAATTCCCTTTTATCCAAGGTTGACCCGAGATCGCACTGGACCGGCCAGCCACTGGTAGGACTCATCCCTCGAGACTGATGTCTTCTCCCAGCTCTTCCCACATCCCCCTCCTCGAGTGTTCCTACTGGGAGTGGCCACAGCACTGGGCCAGACTAGAGGCGCAGGTCTGGCAGTAGAGGACCTCCACCTGGAAACCAAATGGCTCCAATACGAGTTCCGGGACAAAGACGAAGAGGTAGCTAGTCGGCCTCCAAGCCACGCTATATATCCATAGCCGAGGTGCAAAACGTATGGTGCTTTGGAGTCAATTTTTTCAAGGGCGCGAAAACATCGCGATTGATGAAGGTGAACTGGGAAGAACAGCCCTGGAAGTGGGAGGCATCATCGACCCAGCTTCCTCTCTGCATGGGCCAACCAGTTCATGGATCAACCAACTTAGGGCTTGTAAAGGGATTAAGATTTATTGTAATAGATAATAATATTTAATATAACAGGTAATAATATTTATTGTAACAAGTAATGTCATTTATCGCAAAAGATTACGATTCACGTGGGAAGATAAAAAGATGGAAAGATTATAAGATGAAAAGAT
Organism: Colocasia esculenta; assembly: GCA_014218235.1. Taxonomy (NCBI): domain Eukaryota; kingdom Viridiplantae; phylum Streptophyta; class Magnoliopsida; order Alismatales; family Araceae; genus Colocasia; species Colocasia esculenta. Next base: position 26,989 of record JACBKR010002733.1, on the reverse strand, counting down.
GGAAAGGGTAAAATGAAAATTTAAAAAAGAGACCGACACTAAAAAGAATAAAATCGTCCCCCAAATTTATGAATGCTGAAAAAGCAAATATTGAGATTAAGAATTAAACCACATGAAATACTACGTCTATTGATAATTTAATAGAGATTAAGAAATAAATCACTTTTTTTTCTAATAGAGACTCATAATTAATTTTTTTTTAAGAGATCAAACTAATACTCTTTGTGGAGGCCTTTTCCTTGTTTGGGCCGGAGCGGATCAGGCCTAACACTTGTGTAAGGGAGATGACGGTCGCCGGTAGCAGATGAAGGATCCTGCAATCACCAGAAAAGATCAGGGGGCCCGGTGAAGACCGAAGAAAACCCTCCGATGCCTAAGTCAGTATGAGGCTTGCAAGGCAGGGGTTTTTGAGTATAGGGGTGTGTTCGCGTGAGAGAGAGCATACCAATGTATGGTCCTGTACATGTACTCTTATAGGCGTAGGTGCTAAGGCGAACGTGCATAACGTTGATAGATCGTGCCTGGAAAGGCGCCTTGACGGGTGCGCATAACGGGAGGAGTTATGCGTTCAGATGTCCGTTAGGATGCCAGGCAGTTAACGAACCTCTTGATGATGGGGCACGTGGCCTAAGGCGGTTATAACCGTTGTGAGGACATGAAGAGCTGTTCGGCAACCTCTGGACAAGATTACCGAGCAGGTGACCCACATGGGGATCGAACATGCTGATCGGTAGCATCTGCAGTTGTTCGGTGCAAAAGGTCCGGTGACCTATTCGGAAGTATGCTGCTGCGGAGCTTGGCGAAGCCCGATCATGGGGGTTATGCCTTGGAGCCTCTGAACTGCCCTGATGAGGGTGTGGCACCTTGAAATCGGGCCACGTCCATTGACAGGACATGAGAGGGCCGTAACGGTCCATCATGGGCCTAGGTGGCCAGATTTGGCCACCACACTTGCCCCCCACGCTCTCGAGTGGCTCGGTGACACGAGCACTTCGAGGGCGTCGCTTTCGCATTTAATGCGATGGCCCGTTGCAGGGAGCTATGTGGTGCCGTCGCCTGGAGCCCTGTCGAACGGCTAACCATCATGATGGGTGCGAGGTCGTGTCGAGCCAGGAGCGTCGTCGTTGCGTTCGAATGGCCGCCAGCGGTGCGATCGAGGAGGAGTTTTCGAAAACTGGAAGGAGAGGCATTTTTGGGACTTGCTTCGAATTCCGCGCCCCTCCTTCTTTATAAAGAAAGGAGGGGGCGAAGGCGGGAGCCACGCCTTCGAAAACCTTTCCAGCGTTCGGGCCTCAGGCTTCTTCCTCCTCAAGCTTCCTTCCTTCTTCGTTCGAGAGGTTTTCGTGTCCCCCTTAGGTGATCGTCTTCTTCCTCGTGCTTCCTCCTATTTTCCGTTCTCCTCCACATCGGAACGATGACAGGAAAGGGGAAGGCGGTCGCGGCTGCCGGAGTGAGCGGGGTCACCGTTGCGGTGTCAAGCGGGCCACGATGCCGTCATTACAGCGGGCTTCGTGAGCGCTTCAGAATCGGTGACGAGTACGAGATCATCGATGCGAAGGAAGGGGAATCGTTCCTGGTGAACAAACCAGGTTGTCTCCCCCTCTCCGTGGATCACCTGGAGGCAAGATTCCGGCTACCGTTGCCGGAAGTGGCGAAGGCGCTTCTCAACTGCTGGGGCGTCTCTCCGATACAGTTGACGCCCAACACATGGAGGTACATATGTATCTTCGGTGTCATCTGCAAGATCAAGGAGATCCGGGGCTCAGCGGATGTATTCCGAGCTCACTTCAAGCTTTCTGCTTCTCGGCCGTCAGGAGCGGATATCTACTACGCCAAGCACCGAATAGATAGGATGCATATTCAACTGTCCAACAAGTATTTCAACAACAAAGGTTGGATGGACAGGTTGCTGTTCGTGCGCCGCCGGGATGGTGCAGAGTGGGGATTCCCCACTGTCGTCCGCCCAGCTCGGAAGGATAGCTTTCCGAAGCTGATCCAAGATGAGGCAAGGGCCTCAGATAGCCTTCTCCGAGCAGGTGTTAGGAATGGGGAAGGTTATGTGACGGAATTTTCGCTCGTCAAGCACGGTCTGAGCAAACCGTGGAGTGAGTATGCGGACTTCGGTCGTTTACCTGCCGGTTTGATGATCCTGCTCTAACTCTTCCCTTTTTTGTGTGTGTGCAGCCGCTGCGGAGTTGGAGGCTGGGAGGGATCTTGAGGCGAACGAGGATTTCGCCGAATAGATCCCTATTTTGGCGCACATGGTGTACGAGGGTGATGATGTTGAGGCCGTTGTTCGGGTTCCCTCTGCTGTGAGGGTTGGTGCCGTGGTAACAACGGCGCTTGTGGCTCCTTCGTCCACCAAGGAGCGCCCAGAAAAGGCACGGGTCCCTGAGAAGGGGCCCGGAAGAATTCGCCTAAAGAAGAAGGCCACCAAGGAGGTGGTTTCGACAAGAGCTCGGACTCCGCCGGAGAAGGGCGACGGGACGACTCGTCCTTCCGCCTCTATGAAGAAGAGGCCAGTGCTGTTTGATGAGGGCGCAGAGGACGCGGACCAGCTCCGTGCTCGGAAGAAGAAAAGGATGGTCTCTGCTGCCCCTCAACACAGCGAGGAGGAGAACCGAAGAGGGGATTGAAGAGGCGCAGTTGCTACTGCACAGGAAATGTAAGGCCGTGGAGTCGGCCGATCAGGAAGCACCGCGGATGCTCTCCGTGGTTCGTCCGGAGGTCGCGCAAAGAATGGCGACCGAACTGGGGCTCGTCGTTGTGAGCGATGGGTCGGAAAGTCCTGCCAGGGAAGAGGCGAGGGGCTCCACCTGCTCGAGGGATAGGGAGCTCTCGGATGCTTCCAATACTGGTGGTGCGAGCACGGTGCCACCAGCAACACTGCGGAGGCTTCTACCTGGAGGAGCGGAGGAGTCGCGGCGTCCTCTGCTCGGGGGGAGGAGGACCCTCAAATCGTCGAAGCGACGGGGATGGTCGCCACAGCAACCGCCGTTGCTGGGGAGGTTGAAGGAATCTTCGCCCCGAAGAATGCCAGAACCGCTGAGGACGCCGGTGTGACGGAGGTTTCCGCCACTGGTGAGATGCTGGCGAGCAGCGCGGTGGCTCTGGTGTCGCACACAACCTAGTCCGGAGGACAGGAAGTGGTTCCCGCTGCAAGGGCCACTGAAGAAGCGGCCATAACGATGGGGGCCGCTGAGGAGATTGCTGCTACCACTGGGGGCATCCTGCCCCCCATGCCCCCCACCGAGGTGGTTGCTAATGTAATTGCAACCGCCAAGGTAGTTGATGGTGCTGGAGGGGAGGCAGCGGAAATTGGGGGCGGGTGTCAGGCTGAAGAGTCCGATGACGACCGGATGCCCCTTAGAGAAGTGCTGCTGAAGAGGCTTTCCGAGGACCCCTCAGTGGCAGCATTGGAGGCGACACTTCGCCGTATGGAAAACGCGCCAAGGGAGTTGCCCGCGAGCCCCACTGCTTCCCATCTCTACCAGCTGGCGAGATGCCTGGATCTTCCCTCCGAGCAGACTCCGGAGAGACCAATGGAAGGTTACCACCCGGAGGGCCAAGAGGATGAGGGCATGAGCGACGTCGATCTGGAGGCACTCGCAGACGGGATGTCCAAGTCGTTGGGTATCTTCAAGGCCCTGGCTGCTCGGGCCCAGAAACAAAGGTATCTCTATGAGGCGCAGACAGCTTTCTGCGAGGACCTCACAGCGAGACATAAGGCTCACGAAGTGGCGTTGGAGGAGGAGGTGAAGAACCTTAAAGCCGCCCTCCAAGCTTCGGAGCTGGATGCTACCTTGGCGCGGGCCGAGAATGCGCTCTTGCCAAGGTGGTTGCGGATGCAGGGGTCTGTGCCGTTGCAGAATACAAGGCCGGGCGGAATACAAGGAAGATCTGGAGCAGTATGGGGCCTGCTACTACAGAGTGGGCGTCAACGCTTGGAAGGACCTGGGGAGCGGCTATCTTGGGTTGAACGCCCGAGAGGCCTTTGAGGCCGCTGTTCGGGAGTGCCGGCGTCGCACTCATGACGCCCGTTTAGATGGTGTGCTCTTCGCACAATTCCAGTATGGGCGAATGCCTTATTGGATGAAGATGCTGGCCCTTCCGAACAGGCTCCTAGTTTCCATGCTCCATGCTCTTCCTGTATTTGTTTTTTTTTTTTGTAACCGTGGTCCAGGGGACCCATTTGTAAGAAAAAATCTGTGAATGAAGATTTCCGTTTCCATCGTTCGACTATGGCTTCTCTTTTTCTATCTTCTCCCTTTTGTCAGTGTTCCTGTTCGGATGGAAATCCGCTGGTTTTATAAGCGTTGCATGTACAACGCAGATCATTGGGAACCGAAAAAGAGGTTTCGATCAGGGGTGTATGCTAAGCGTTTGTGTAACCATAGGAATAGGGAGAAGAGAAGTAGGATGCTGAACAAAGGCTTTTATAAATGGTAAGCCTTGAGGTTAGATACATGCCAAGTCCTGGGTATGGCTTCGCCACTAGGGGTAGTTAGCTTATATGAGCCTTTCCCGAGGACATGGGTGACTGATAAGGTCCTTCCCATTTGATGGCAAGTTTGCCAACTGCTCTTCGGGGATCCGAAGCTGAACATCGGCGCAGAACCAAATCTCCCATGTTAAACCGCCTTTCCCGAACTCGCGCATTATAATACTGTGCAAGTCGTTGCTGATAAGAAACAAGGCGAATGCTGGCGTCGTTCTGTTGTTCGCCAAGCATATCCAAGTTTTCCCGAAGAGCACGGTTGTTGGCGGCTTCATCAAAGTGGGTTGTTCGAATGGTGGGAAGAGCTACTTCCAGAGGCACAACAGCTTCTGAGCCGTAAGCCAAATGGAAGGGTGTTCTCCCGTGGCTAAGCCGTTGTTCGTGGCACCAAAGAACGTTAGGGAGCTCGTCAATCCATGACCCTCCCGCAGCCTCCACTCTTGTGCGGATCCCGTGCAGCAGTGTTCGGTTGGCATTTTCTACCAAGCCGTTAGCCTGGGGATGCGCCACGGAGGTGAAGTGGTTATAGATCCCGAGCTCGGCAGATTTATGTTTGAAGAAGGTGCTGTCGAACTGCTTCCCGTTGTCGGAGGTGATCACTCTGGGATGCCAAACCTGTAGAGGAGGTTCTTCCAAATGAACTTCCACGCGGCTTGTTCAGTGATCGTGGCAACAGGTTCGGCTTCGATCCACTTGGTGAAGTAGTCGATGGCCACGAATAGAAACTTCTTCTGACCTTGGGCCGCTGGGAAGGGACCCAAGATGTCAATGCCCCATCTGGCGAAAGGGCGCAGTTCGAACAGGTTATGAAGCTGTTCGGCGGGTTGCTTGATGAGCTGTCCGAACTTTTGGCATTTCGGGAATTTCCTGACAAAGGACATGCAATCCTTTGAAGAGAAGGCCACCAGAACCCTGCTCGGATAATGCTGCCTGCTAGCGTTCTGCCCCCCAGGTGGCTTCCGCACAGCCCCTCATGGACTTATTCGGTGGCAGCTAGGGCCTCCTCAGGGCTAAGGCACCGTAGAAGAGGTCTTGAAAGGGACCGTCAGTATAGCTTACCTTCTATGAGGGCGAAGTGCTGAGAACGCATCCTGATTTTCCGAGCTTCGCTCTGTTCGGGTGGAAGCTCACCCCGGAGTAAGTACGCCAAGAGAGGGTCCATCCAGCTCGGAGTTGATGGGCCCGTCTCTATGGTTGCGACGTCTACTTCAGTGCTCGACGAGGCGAGCTCTTCAATAAACACGGAGCGGGAAGGGGCGATGTCACCTGAGGATGTCAGCTTGGCCAGTGCATCTGCTCGCGCGTTCTGCTCCCGTGGGACATGTATGACTTCGAAGTATAGGAGGCCCTCTATTTGGCTCTTGACTTGTTGAAGGTATTGAGCCATGCGGGGTCCCTTGCTCCGAACTACCCGCTTACTGGCTGGCAACCAATTGGGAGTCACTGAAGACCCTAAGCCGAAGGGCTCCGAGGTGCCTAGCCATGCGGATACCGGACAGCAAAGCTTCGTACTCAGCCACGTTGTTGGAGGCCGGAAAGCGGAATCGGAGGGCGTATTGGAACTCTAATCCCTTCGGGGAGGTGAGGACCAGACCAGCTCCGCTCCTGTAACACAAGAGGATCCGTCGACATAGAGTTCCCATGGGGGTTCATCCGCCAATGGTGGATCCTGCTCGGTAGGGAGAGTACATTCCGCAACAAAGTCTGCCAATGCTTGCGCTTTGACTACTGTCCTAGGGCAGAAGCTGATGTCGAACTCGCCAAGCTCTATTGCCCATTTGATAAGCCTGCCAGAAGCCTCCAGCCGCTGAAGGATGGATTTCAGCGGCTGATCGGTTAGAACCGTAACGGAGTGGGCCTGAAAATAGGGCCTAAGCTTCCGGGCAGCCGTGACGAGAGCGAGGGCGAGTTTTTCTGCTCGGGGGTACCTCCTTTCAGCTTCTTGGAGGACCCTGCTGATGTAGTACACTGAATGCTGCGCCGCTCCTTCTTCTCTGATCAAGACTGCGCTATGGAGTGTTCGGTAACCGAAAGATAAACGAACAAGGGTTCCCCGAACACAGGCTTTAAGAGAACATGAGGGGCTGCCAAATACGCCTTCAGCTCGGTGAAGGCGGCCTCGCACTCATCAGTCCACCGTACTTTCCCCCCTTGCTTCTAGGTGCTTTTAGAGCCTCGGAGCAACTTGAAGAAGTTAAAACTTCTTTCTGCTGCTCGGGACATGAACCGGTTCAGTGCCGCAAGACGCCCCGTCAGACGTTGGACGTCGCGCACTGTTTTCGGACTGCTCATCTCAAGCACGGCTTGGATTTTCTCCGGGTTTGCCTCTATTCCTCTATTTGACACGAGGAAACCGAGGAACTTACCCGAACGAACACCAAACGTGCACTTGGAAGGGTTGAGTTTCATATTGTACTTTCACAGAGTTGCGAAAGTTTCCTGGAGGTCGGAGATGTGGTCAATGCTCGGAAGCGTCTTGACCAGCATGTCATCAACGTAAACCTCCATGTTGCGCCCAATCTGCTGTTCGAACATTTTATTGACCAGCTGTTGGTAGGTTGCGCCAGCGTTCTTCAGACCGAAAGGCATTCTGGTGAAACAATACAACCCCAGGTCTATAACAAACGTCGTGGCATCTTGATCCGGAGGATGCATGCTGATCTGATGGTAACCAGAGTAGGCGTCCAGAAAGCTGAGAAGCTCGTGACCGGAAGTAGTGTCCACCAGCTGATCAATGCGCGGCAGGGGGAAGTTATCCTTGGGCGTTGCTTTATTGAGATCCTTGTAGTCAATGCACAAGCGCCATTTACCATTGGCTTTGCGTACGAGGACCACATTGGAGATCCATCTTGGGTATTGGGCTTCTCAGAGGAGCCCAACAGTTCGGCTTTTGACAACGTGATCCTAAATCACGGTCTGTCGTTCTCAGTTCACAGGTCGCCTCCTCTATTGAACTGGTGGAATCCGGGGATCTAGACGGAGGCGATGCACCATTACTTCCGGGGAATACCTGGAAGCTCGTCATCAGACCAGGCGAACACGTCCAAATTGGCCAGCAGAAAGGCTGTGTAGTGTTGCTGCTCGGCCTCTGCCAACAAGGCGCCAATGTACAAGACGTGCTCGGGGTCATCGTCTACCTGGACGGGAATTAAGTCTTCAGCAGGCGTACCTCCGCTGGTGGAGGGCTGATCGGACGTTGGCGGGGCCGGATCTGCGAGTGGTTGCTTGTCTCTCAAAGAAAGGACATAGCAACGGCGAGACTCGCGCTGACACCCGAGCACTTCGCCGACTCCGCTCGGGGTCGGGAACTTCATCTTTGATGGAGTGACGAAGGTACCGCTTTGATGCGCCAGATCAGACCTCCGCCGAGGATGGTGTTGTATCCAGGCATATTGTTGATGACCAGAAGTCAACAACCTTGGTCACGATCCTTGGAGCCGTCCCTAAAGTGATCGGTGCAGAACCCGGTTTTGACATGGGTTGAACCATTCTCTTGTTGTTTAGTGGGCCCCTAATTGGTCACTCACCTTGAGCCCATCATTTGCCTTGCTTTGAGTCCTTTAAACCATTAAAATACCTTGAAATCCCGAGATTTATCACTTGAGAGAGTCCTTGGAACATGATAACTCTTGTTCTATCATGTAGTTGGGTGATAATGTTCAAATAAAGCGGATTTATTGTCGCGACGCCTTGTGGCGCCGCGTCTCTAGTCGTGACAGCTCTGGCGGCCGCGACAGCCCATGCATTATCCATGCACGTGGGCAATGCTGTTGCGTCCACCCGTACTGTCGCTCTTAGTCGCGGTCCTACGATACGTCGCGACAATGACCGAATTCTCTGACCTCCTTAAACCGCTTCTATTATCCTCCTTTGAGTTCAACTTAATCCCAAGGATTATCCCTACCCCTTGGGGCGGGATCCTAGCCTTAGGGACTCCTGTGTGGATCCCCAAGGACTCTCAACCCGATTTTTATAGGGCTTTATCTCCTATTGATTTTTTTAAAACCTTTTTGAAGAGATAATATCACTAATTCTTATCCCTAGCTCTATATAAGCAAGGCCCCACCTTAAGGATGGGGAGAGCCTCATTACCATCCGAAGGGCTGCCGAAATCTCCTCTGATCTATACTTAGCACCACAACCACCCATTTCGCCATTCTCCCTTCACATTTCACTCCCCAAAGCCATTCTTCCACCATTAATGGAGCACGGAACGTAAGAAGGGCGACCCCGACGACCTCCTGGAGCTCTTGCACATCCTTGGAGCCGCACTCACGCCAGGGAGTCGCCCCAAGGGCTAATTTTCTTCTCCTTTCTCTCTTCTTATTTCTACATGCATTTTTTGCGTTATTTTTAGATAGAGCATTTCCCTATCTACCCACGTTTTTCCCATACCCATAGGGGTTCAAAACCACCCCAGGTGCGTTCCCGCCATGATCTCCCATTTCTCTCCATTTTTAGAATAGATACTATGCTTCACATATTCTAATAGGCGTTTTTTGTTGTGATTTTCTTTGGTTGGCAGGCAAGCAGGTGAAGTCTACGAGAAGCTCATCCTCTAGCCGCTGGAGGACGAGAAGAAGGTCCCTACCCTATTTCTCCCGCATTCAGAAAACGCGACGAGAGAGAGACGCGACTATAGACGCGTCGACGGAAGCTGACGCGTTACCAGTCTATCGCGGCGCCAATGGCGACCGCGACATCAGGTTCGTTTCTGTTCTCCCTCCTTTTCCTAGTTTAAGTCAGCCATCATCTCATTTTCATTCTTAGGCGACTATCTAGGTGGCGATCACATCCTATTTTCCATGCTATCATATTTGATATTCATGTCTGTGTTGAGGGGGGTACAATCCCTGTGATTACAATCGGGAGGCGAACTCTTCCCATGGGCTGCACCGAAACTCCCGAAAAGCCGAACAGAGGCGAGTTTACGGAGGCGAGTTGATCGGTTTTCAGGCCCATGAGGACAAAACAATCGTAAGCCAAGACATCGGGGGCACTTCCATTATCCACCAAAATCCGGCGCACATTACAATGATTGATGGTGGCCGAAATGACCAACGCATCAGCGTGTGGGGTCGTAACCCCTACAAGGTCTTCGTCCGAGAAGGTTATGGCCTCCTCGGGCGGTGCGCGTACAGGACTGGTGGGATATGGAGTCGGCCGAGGTGCCGAAGGCCTATCTACAACGTGCACTCGCCTTGCGTAATCGCGTCGGCTTCGAGTGCTTTCTCCGCCTGCGCCGAAGCCTCCCGCGATCACATTGATCTCCTGCCCATTGGGCTCATTGTTGATCAGCTGCTCGGGAGTCCGCTCTCGGCGTCTGGGGCGTTCTTCATTACGGCGCACGAACGTCCCAGGTAGCCGCGCTTGATAAGGTCTTCAATTTCATCCTTAAGCTGGCGGCACTCGGAGGTGTCGTGGCCGTGGTCACGATGAAAGCGACAGTACTTGTTTTGGTCGTGCCTCCGGGGGTCGGAGCGCATCCTCTGTGGCCACCGAACATATGCTTCGTTCCTGATCTCCGCCAGGATCTGTTCAGGTGCCACAGTAAGGGGGGTGTAGTTGGTGAAGGGGCGCGGACGGCGCGGAGAGTCACCGTTGCATCGTCCTTTCTTCCGATCTCAGTCAGAGCCGTTATCAGAAGGCCTCTTCTTGTCAGACTGCTCCCCCTGCTCGCCCTACCTGCTGCTAGACTCTCCTCGCATGCCGCATGGCATTGCGCGATGGAGAGTAACTCGGCGAGGGTGGCGGGTGCTGGACGCCGAGGGTCCTATGCAAAAAACCGTCGCGAGTGCCCTGAATGAGGGCACTGGTTTCCAGAGGGACGTCCAAGCGCGAGATGCGAAGCGCTTCTATTCGGAAACTTTTGACAAAGTCCTAGAGCACCTCGCCCTTCTTCTGGCGTACGGCCAGGAGGGAAGCCGCCGTTCGCGGCTGTGACCTTCCACCAAGGAAGTTGTCCCGAAAGGACTTCTTCAGTTGGCGGAAGGAGGAGATGGAGCCCGCCGGAAGGGTCTCGAACCAGGCTCTGGCAGTCTCCTTGAGGGTTGCAGGGAAGGCCCTGCACTTGGCCGCATCTGATGCTCCGTGGAACACCATGTGCGACTCAAAGCTGTGGATGTGGTCGGCCGGATCGGTGGTGCTGTCGTAGGGTGCGATGGTGGGCAGAGGGAGCTTGGGAGAGACCCAAGCTTCTAGGATCTCCCTGCTAAAAGGGGAGTGGAAGTCCAGGTCATCATCTGCCGGAGCTTTTCCTTCCGCGCGCTGAACCATTGCGTCCAACGGCGTTCGAGGTCAACCACTCGTCGCAGGCGCCTGGCGAGCTCCTGTTCGGAATTGGCGGGGCCCCTCGACCGGACTCGTGGGAGTTGGCTCCCACAACCGATTGCGGCAAACGGGGGGAGACACAGAGCGGCGGGGCGAGCGCCCGCGGCGCTCCGGTGCCCGCTCCTCGGACGGAGCTCGGTGTGACCGGCGCGGTGAGTCCGCCTGCTGTTCCTGAGGCGCCGGGAGGACGTGAGAACGCCGATGCGATGACTCCGCCTGCCGCTCTCGTGGCAGTGGAAACCGCCGGGGCTGGTGGTCCAACCAGCTGAGCCTACAGGGCAAGGCAGACACCCGTTAACTGCTGCATCTGCCCCCGGAGTTTGACAACTTCCAGGGCAGTTGCCGGCGCGGCGGCCACTGGCGCAGGGACGTCGTTGTTAGCGCCAGCAGGGCGATGTCGACATCGATGGGAGGGGATCGCGGCGAGACTCCGCTTATGACTGACGGGATCTCGCGCCCTACTCCCAACGTTTTGGTAAGAGGTTCGTCCGCGAGCCATGGCTATGTCGTTCCCACAGACGGCGCCAAAAGTGTGGAGGCCTTTTCCTTGTTTGGGCCGGAGCGGATCAGGCCTAACACTTGTGTAAGGAGATGACGGTCGCCGGTAGCGGACGAAGGATCCTGCAATCACCAGAAAAGATCACGGGGCCGGTGAAGACCGGGGAAAACCCTCCGATGCCTAAGTCAGTATGAGGCTTGCAAGGCAGGGGTTTTTTGAGTGTAGGGGTGTGTTCGCGTGAGAGAGAGCGTATCAGTGCATGGTCCTGTACCTATACTCTTATAGGCGTAGGTGCTAAGGCGGAACGTGCATAACGTTGATAGATCGTGCCTGAAAAGGCGAATTGACGGGCGCGCATAACGGGAGGAGTTATGCGCTCAGATGTCCGTTGGGATGTCAGGCAGTTAACGCGCCTCTTGATGATGGGGCGCGTGGCTTGAGGCAGTTATAACCGTCGTGAGGACACGAAGAGCTGTTCGGCAACCTCTGGACAAGATTACCGAGCAGGTGACCCACATAGGGATCGAACGTGGTGATCGGTAGCATCTGCAGTTGTTCGGTGCAAAAGGTCCGGTGACCTGTTCGGAAGTATGCTGCTGCGGAGCTTGGCGAAGCCCAATCATGGGGGTTATACCTTGGAGCCCACTGAACTGCCCTGATGAGGGCGTGGCACCTTGAAATGGGGCCACGTCCGTTGACAGGATATGAGAGGGCCGTAACGGGCCATCATGGGCCTAGGTGGCCAGATTTGGCCACCACACTATATCCCTAGTTCTCATCTCTAAACTTCCTGAACATCTCAGTACAATCTTCAAGAAGACATTTACTTAACATCAATTGCGATCTTCCCTGTGCTAATCAAGTCATTAATATCGAACTTCTTCTTGGTATATCTTTGTTGATCTTGACTAAGAAACTTTCACTGTTGCCACATGGAGTCTTTGAAGAAGACGTTTTCTTAGCAATTATTTTTTTGGAAATGTTGGACCTGTGTGCTTTTGCACTTTCTATTGAGAGGAAGGTTTGTGTATACAGTATCAGGTGATTGTTTCTCTGTTGTGAGAGAAAGATCGGTGTGACCAGAGATTGTTCCCTCTATAAGAGAAAGACTTATATGTGATTTGTGCGCCAAGTGATTGTCCTATTGAGATGTTAGTGAAAGACTGAAAGATATATTTTCTTTGAGGATTAGACATAAGAATTTGATGCTATTTAGATATGAACTAGGATACAAATATCCGTATCTTTATGTGCTTGTTTTGTTTGTGCCTTTATCCCGTGTGCTCACTTATAACATTATTTTCAAGTTGCTAATATTACGATCACAAAGATCCATTTACCCATCTTTGAGTCTCCGTAACCTAGCATCAGGTCTGTATTAATTTTATATTCAATTAAAGGCTAATTTTTGTGTTTTAACAACATCAACAATATGCTAACTCTCATAAATACCCTAAGGTAAATGGCGATCTCTTTTAGATACTTACAACGAATAGTAGGATCGCCGTAAATACTTAACGTGGGCATCTACGTACAGTGACTCTAAATACCTCAACAGACAACAAGTCGCGGTAAATAATCTGATTTTTTACTGTCATTGTTACGGCAACTCCTGTAAACACCGTGAAACTGGATAAATTCGTGGTCTTAAACTTATGGCGATGGTTTGGGTTACCGTAAAAAAAATTAACTTTTACGGCGACATTTTATTCACCACAATTAAAGGTTTTCTTTTATACCCCACTTTTCTTGTCGCCGTAAAAACAATTATGGCGGCATTTTCGGTCGCCATAAAGGACCTAAATCCTAGTAGATGGAAGGATAAGGCGAAAATTAAAAAAAAAAGAGACCAACATACTTTGACCAGAAATTAACTGATGAGATTTGCAGATCTTCCAACTAGTGAATCCCAATCCAATGTTTAAATTCGAAATTAATTCAATACCCAACATACTGAACTAGAGATTTGTTAAATGGACACCATTAATCTCGTCCAGCCCCTCTTCCATTATTCTCATCACCTTCTACCTCCTCCAACAACACTATAAATACCCAACTGAGGGCTCCTCACCCATCACCACAAACAGCATCGGAGATCAGTAGTGGTACTAACAGCTCTCTCTCTCTAGTCACCTGTGTCCAAGTGTGAGCTCTTGTTGAGCAGTCGCAGATATGGCTTCCAAGACCTCCCTCTTCGTCGCCCTCAACCTGCTGCTCTTCGCCCTCGCCACAGCCTCCCAATTAGAGGTGGGGAAGTGTTCGAACACCCTGAAGCTGGGCGTCTGCGCCACCGTGCTGGACGGCCTGATCAACATCAAGCTGGGGACGCCGCCCAAGGAACCCTGCTGCGGCCTCATCCACGGCCTGGCCAACCTGGAGGCCGCCGCGTGCGTCTGCGCCGCCCTCAAGGCCCACATCCTGGGCATCCATCTCCATCTCCCCATCAGCCTCAACCTGCTCCTTAACTACTGCGGCAAGCAGGTCCCCGAGGGCTTCCAGTGCCCCTGAGCATGCATGCATATGCATGCACATGCAAGCAGGTGTTGATCTTCTTAATCGTCTCGCTAGGGTTTTGGAGGGTCCTTATTCCCCTTTTATATATCATCCATATGCATCTGATCAATGTATGAACTGCAGGTGTTTCCCTGGTATTATACTACTATTGTTCTTGGAGTAGAGAGTTCGCTTTTTGGCTGGTTGGGTAAACAATAAAAAAAGTTGCATTTGCAATATATATACGCGTCCTATCACATAACATGGACGTTCAGATCGCGCTGTCTGTCGCATTTTTGTAGCTTTCGAGGCTAACTTTTGACTGCAGCAAGGCATTTGATTATGCATGCATGCAGTAAATTGAAGGATCCTTCTTAATATTTCCCAAGCTCGATTTGAAGGACGTTGTCGTCCAACTCGATCCTTTCTCTTCCTCGACTCCTCTCATTTTATTCTTGACTTGAATGTATAATTAGAGGTTGACCTCTACAATAAATAATATGGGTTTGGAGAACCTAGGTCACTAATGTATTTATCTTTACAATCATTTTAATGTTAATATATTAACGCATACATTGAAGTATTAAAGCATTTTAACATATTAACATCTCAAACATATTTCTTCAAATATTAGGATATTATAACAATTAAATTAAACTTATACATCTCAACATATCAAAAATACTAACTAGTTAACGATTCGAATGTAGTTAATCGATAATACGCTAATTAGTTTTAACCAACTGTTATAATTAAGAACTATATATATATATATATATATATATGTCTCAACAAATGATGTGGGTTATGTGGGGGTGGGGAGGGCCGGGATGGTGCGGCAGGGGAAGAAAATAGAGATTGGTGCGGACGGTAATTAATTTTTTAGTATTTTATTAGGATGACATATTAATATATAATAACCGACATACGTAAGTATTTATTTAGTGAGATCAACGATGGTGCATCCAGACTTATCTTCTTAATCCAGTAAAATCACCCGTAATAAAGTTTAACATATGCAATAGAGTTTTTAAAATCTTGTGGATCACATGACCCTACTAATTATAAACTGCATCCGTCCATGCATATAATGACATATTGAATTAATATATTAATCTTTTAATATGTCAACATATGAACATATTAGTTCACTTATCCATATATCTATTAATATGTCAACATATTAAATTAATGTATATTAATCTCCTAATATGTTAACATATTAAATTAACGTGCTAATATCTTAAAATGTTAACATATTAACACATTAATTCACTTCATATATCAACAATAATTACTACATTAACTCTTCTTTTCTCTTCAAAAATCTTATTATTATGTCAGCGATCTCCATTATCGTAGCTGGAAGGACCGACCCGCCGAACACCGTTGCGTAGGTACCTGCTGCGTGGAAGGAAGAAGCAATGGCGGGGAGGCTGAGCGGCGCGGCGGCTCGGATCATGAGCGGCGGGGGGGGGGTGGTAGGACGATCCGTCTCCTCGTCCCTTTGCACCCGCTCCGGCATGGGCCTCCCCGTCGGCAAGCAGTAGCCTGTAAGCGACCACGCTCAGAATATCCACCCTTTCCTCCCAGAAACCGTCTGCTTCCTCTGCCTTCTCTGCAGAATGCCGGCTTTTCGTTGCAAGAGTTGGAGCATTGATGTATGGATGTGTGTGTCTGTGTCAGCGCCCCTTGAACGACGAACTGGTTTGGGACAACGGGACGCCCTTCCCGGAGCCCTGCATCGACCGGCTGGCGCCGACCATTGAGAAGGTGTGTTCCTGCAACCCGATGGGAAGTGCGCGATGCTGCTAATTAGGGCTACGATTTTGTCTTTTATGTGTCTGTCATTGGGTTTTTTGTTGTACAAGTACGAGTCGCTGGCTTGGTTGTGCGGAGGGTTGAGTTTCTTTGCGTCGCTCGGGCCTTTGGCCGTCTGGAATGACAAGGCCTCCAAGATACCCTTCGTAAGCGTCCCTGCTCTCTTTTTTTTTCCTTCCCTTTTCTTATTAGATGTATCTTCCATGTTTTATTGGGACTTATTGATAAATTGTGGAGTTTCATCTCAAAGTCTTTTCAAATCGACTAACTTTCTTGTAGAGAATGGAATATGAAGATGGCCGATCTTGAGTCTTTACAGTCTGTTAGATAACCTTGATCAGTGGGGATGGAACGAGTACGTCAAGTGTGAGTCTGCACAAAGAAGACTGTAACAAGATGGCTGATCTTGAGTCTTTCTTGTAGAGAATGGAATAAGGCTGCTCTTGAGTCTTGTAACAGTCCACTAGATAACCTTGGACGTACGGTGGGGATGGAACGAGTACTTCAAGGGTGGATCTACACAAAGAAAACCAGTATCAAGGGCCCCTCAGAAATCAGCCTCTGATGCTTAAATCAATAATGATGGCAAAGGAAGCACACTAGATTCAAAATCGTTCTCCATCAATTAATGTACTTAGGATAGTTTACCTTCATCGGAGGGCTTACTTGAGGTTTAACAGGTGCCGGTTTTGCCATTAGTCAATGCATGGCATGGTGGCAAGTATGAACAAGACGTGGAGGGGGTTGCCGGTAGCATGCATGACCTCTGAGGGCATGGTGACTCATGTTGGAGCCATGCCCTACATACGGAGGGCTAATGATGCTCCTTGGAAGGCCCGTATAGAGCATGGCACCTGATTCGATATGGCTGGGTAATCATGGGAGTAGATCCTAAGGCCTTACCCTTTTGTCCCTTTATCTCTTTCTTTCTCGGTGATGGCTAACATCATTATTAGTTGGGGTCTAGCTAGTGTGGTCTTAATCCTACTCTTGCGGGGGCTAAAGGTCAATGGGACTGACTCTCTCCTCTCTAGCCTAGAGCCTTGTGGGGGACAAAGGCCCCCGGTCTAAAGATTCCCCATTGTGGGTCAACTTTCTAGGCTATGGGCCCCCGATGTAGTTGGGGGATCGATCCTCAGCTTAATGTCCCTTGCCTCTACGCGTTCCAAGTGTGTTGCCTTAGGAGCTATCCATGCACTGTAGTTCACCTTCCTCAGAGATTATGGACGAGAGGTGGCTTCCCTTGAGGGGGGATGGTGGCATGGGGCTTATTGATGCTTCTTAGGGCGGGGCTTACAGCCCAGTTCTCCCTAGTTGGCCCATATTTAACTTACAGGGTCATCTCTCTTTTGGGTCACATTCGGTCATTAGGCTTGATAGGTTTGGGCCTGTGTGGTGACATTCCCTATAATACCCTGAAAAATGAAGATAATATATACACATTTCCAATAGCTCAGGGAAGGGCATATGCATAATTTTTGAAATGTTAGGGTTTCAACAACAATCTTTAGAATTCTCTAGAAGTGTCTTCAGAATTTCCAAAAGTTGTCAGAATTTCCAAAAGTTGTCATTTTATACAAGTACCAACTTTTTAAAGGGTTGGAATGAGTATATACATAATTTTTGAAAGTTGAGGGTTAAAATGTAATTAGAAAATTATGTAAGGGTTAAATGAAAATGATGTTTTAGAAAGTTCTAACTGCCCTAAAAAGTGAAAATTTTGTGTTCAAGTCACAATTTTGATCGCTATTCTGTAATCATAATCCTCCTCCATTTGCCTCCCTCTCTAGCCCTATGCCAACTTCAATGTTTTGCCTTCATGCGCCACCCAAAAATCTCTCTACACTAGCTCCTATAGTTTAAAATACTCGATTAAACTCAAAGTCATCCATTTAGCAATACTATCAACTCCATTTATCTCATATTGAAAAGAAAGCTAGACCCCCTCCTTCCCTATAATACCCTCCAAAACTCCTCCATCTTTGTTCCCAAGGATGCTTGGCTAAGTAAAAGGTTCAAGCAAGGTTGAAGAAGGAGAAGGCCCTAGGGCTTAGAGTTTCTGTAGCTTTCATGTTTCAAGTAGGTTTCTCTCATCTGTTCTAAATTATTAGTTAATATATTTTTCTTCGTGTTTAGCTCTTTTCTATCATGAGACTATGTCAGTTTATTTAGTTTTGTTCATTTTCTATAACAGAAATCTATCGGTTCGTTTACTTGAGATCATTTTTCATATCGGGACTATGCTGAATTATTTAATCAGAATCCTATGTCATATTAGAACTCTGCCAAATTAAATTCTCATATTTGTGACCTAACTTATGCCGAAACTCTATTGAATAAGATTTCCGTCATAACTCGAAACTCTGTCAATTTGAAGTCTCATCATCACAACCCATTTATCCTGAAACTCTGCCCGCTTGTATATTTGACATTGCATCCTACACTACCTAGCTAAAAATGTGTCGGATTCAATTCTCGATATTCACTACAAGAATAAGCGGCATTATCGATGGATTTTTCCGACGAAATTGTGGCCGTCGGAAATGCAGACGGATATTTCGACGGAATTATTCCGTCGCATATAAGTCAGAAGTACCGACAGATAAAAATCTATCGGAAATATCCGTCGGTAATAAGTCGGAAGTACCGATGGATAAAATCCGTCGGTAAAATTTTAGTAAGAGAATTACCAACGGATATTTTCGACGAAAATATGTCCGTCGAAAATATCCGTCGGTAAATCCGCAATTTCCCTCCCCCTGCCATCCCGCGAAACCCTCTCTCTCTCCTCTCTCTCTCTCTCCTCTCTCTCTCTCTCTCTCTCTCTCTCTCTCCTCTCTCCACCGCCGGCTCGCCCCTCGTAGCCTGCAGCGCCACCACTGGCTCCACCCTCGCCCCTCGCCACCTGCAGCCCCACCGCCGGCCGCCACGACCGACACCGCCAACGCCGTCGCCGCTTAGCTTCGCCGCCGTGCCGCCGACCTTCACCGCCGGTGCCGCCGAACTTTGCCGCAGGGTATGTATCCCTCCCCTCCCCCTTCCCCTCTCGGAGACCCCTTTCCCCTCCCCCTCCCATCCCCCAGCCCCCCACCCTGCCTGCCACCCCCCCCCCCTCCCCCTCCCCCTCCCAGCCCCCCACCCATGTCCGCCCCCCTTGTAGCATCGCGCGTTTTCGGATCCTTTTGGATCGTGTGTGTATGGTTGTGGTGGCCGTTGTGAGGCCAATGTGGTGCAGGTTTGTGGTTGTGCAGGTTTGGGACCTAAAACAGAATAGTACCGGCTGCTGTTGGTTGCAGGTTGACGGCCAGAGGTGGTCGTTTACTAGGTTAACGACCAGCTAAGTGACGTTAAGTTATGAACTTAACGGCATAGATATGGACGTTTATGGTGGCGGTTGCCCTAAATGGCAGAGGGGTTGACGCCAACCTGTGCAATCTGCAGGTTATAGGGTCACCGAGGGCAGGTTTTTCACCTGGTTCTTTCTCTCCCTTGTCCTAGCTTCACGCCCCCGTATCCCTAAAGCTTCCAACAGTCACAGGAGAGTGGTTGGAGGATCGTGGAACGTGCGGCGTTGTCAAATCGGACGAGGAAACGCCGTGGCGACGTGTAATCTTCGTCGGAGCTCGCGGAGGGCTCGGCGTGAACCAGGGATCTTTAGGTGTTTTTAAGCGTGTTCAGAGGTAGGGGACGATCCCATTAGTTTCTAAATCATTAAACATGCATAGGAAACATGTAAAATCCTGTTAATCGAGTTTTTGGGTAAGGTTCTTTATGCGGGGTTTTAAGGGTGGTTTGATGGAATTTGATGTTTCATGTAGTTCTAATCTTAAAATGATGCATGCTTGACTTGGGAAAGAGTTTCCTTATGTTTCCCCATTGTTTTGATGGTTGTAAATCCTGTAGAATCGATTTAGGGTTCTGCAAGAGTAGAGGCTGAAGATCTTGGCGTCAACATCGATTGTCACCAAGTTCATCAGTCGGGATACAGACGGCCATATCCCTTGCCGTCTACTTCCTATAAGCGGCAGTCGATGTTGCCGCCAATGTGTATTAGTAGAAAGGGTTGATTATGATATTTATCGATAATGAATGTGCATTGGCACCTGTGGTGCACGAGTGCACATGGTTTCTGTGTTTAGCATACGGGTATGCAGTTAGTTACTCACTTTCGAGGCTGCGTGTTGTTCACGCGAGTCCAGTTGGGTTCACGTGTAGTGCACCGTTATTACCTGAGTTTACGTGAGGTTTCACGTGGTTTGTGTGTGACGTGCACGTGGTTTTGTGTACATGGCAAGTAGTACGACGCCTACCGTGGTTACCTCTCCAGTTGGGTGCCCCAGGTTCTTTGTGAGCCAGGATGTTAGATCGGGGCTTTGTCCCAGTACTTGTGTTGTACCGACGAGGTCTGTGTCCGTCTGACCTGGACACCCTCACTCCTGTGTTGAGTTGTACGTCCGACTGAGGGAAAGACGACAGTGGGACAGTGACACTTGTGTTTGTCTTTAGTCACTTGTAGCGCGCTCGTGTTGGGGGTACGGACACCAGTAGTCGACACTGGTTCCCAGCTAGTCCTTTTCCAGTGCCTCACTCAAGCGAGCCCGGGCCAGGGTCTCTGGAGGTGCCATGCATGGCCTGTGACCGTGTGGTCTACAGGTGGTGGTGTTTAGTTGGTCTCCACAGTTGCTTGACCTTTTCACTGGAGCGGCAACTGACCTTTCGTCCGGGCTGCGAGACTGAGAGGTAGACCTGTGTTAGCTTGTCCGAGTCAGTTTCTAGTGTCGCGCGAACCAGTTCACGTGATTCAGTTTGGCTGTCTCTACTTTATCTTGTACACCTGTACTGGTTTGCCGTTTAATTATTACAGTTGTTTTTCGTAGTCAGCAGACGGTGAGTACTTTTACAGCTTTTATATCCTGCTTAGCTATTCTATAAATTGTTGGTACTGTTTACTGCTTTTGTACATGTAGTTTTGGTTTGCTCGATTTTGGGGAGTTCCCTACTGAGCCAGTGACTAGCGAGGCTCGTACCCCTACCCCCACAGGTGAGAGCGAGGAGGACGTTTCTCGACCGTCGTCCAGTTCAGAGCCGCGTCATAGCGGTGCAGGGTCAGTACCTCCAGTTGTGTAGTAGCAGCTCCAGCAGTGTAGTGTAGTTAGTTGTTTACTTGTTTTCAGTTGTACCTCAGGGTATGCCCCAGGCTCATGTACTTTCTTTTCAGTTTTGTGGAAATATGGCTATGTAAATTTATGAAATATATATATAAAGTGGTGTGTTCCTTTGTGTTTACACGGACTGTGGTTTGGTATCCCTTGCGAGGCTTCGGCCCGTTCGCGGGAGGCGAACTCGGATCAAGTACGTTATCAGTTTAACGGGATGGCCAGGCGTTCCGCCACAGTTGGTATCAGAGCAAGGTCCGTGTTAATATAAGGAAATTAGAAAGATACATAGCCTTATTTCGGTCTTTGTACACTGCTGGTAGGGACCCTGGTTTCTGATAATTTGTTGTTTTGATTTTTGTTTGGTGTTTTGTTTATGTAGAAATTTGAAATGGCTGATAGAAGAGATTGGGGTGGTGGAGGAGATGATCCAGAGGAAAGTACTCAGCACATGATAGAGAGGATTTGGGAAAGCCTCACGGATATTCGGGCAAGGGTGGATCAGCAAGCGCCGGTACCACCGGTTGCAGTGCCACCTGGAGATGGAGAACTGTACCTGTTGCTCCAGTTCCGCCAAGAGTAGAGGTGTCTTTTGTAGCACCTTGCCACCACCACCACCAGTGTTATTAGCAGAGGAACCAGTGATGCAAGTTGAGAAGTTTCTGAGATTGCAGCCGCCTACTTATTCAAGAGGGCCGAATCCAGATACAGCGGAGCACTGGGTTCATGAAATGAAAGAGTCTTTGCACTATGAGGTGTCCGGCAGCAGATAAAGTCGTGTTAGCTGCTTATCAGTTGAGGGGTTTTGCATTGGAATGGTGGCGGTTGAAGATGCAAACCACCTTCGCAGGCAGGACAGACGAGGCTATCACTTGGTCGGAATTTCTCGATGTATTTAACGATACATTCTTTCCGATTCAAGTGCAGTAAGCGAAAAGAGAGCAGTTCCGGACACTCCAGCAAGGTAACTCTTCAATTTTAGAGTACCAGATGAGATTTATGGCGCTTAGCCGATATGCGCCTTATGTAGTATCAGATAATAATATGATGGTTGAGTATTTCATTAGAGGTTTGAGAGTGGAGTTGCAGGATGCAATAGTACCTCTCATGTGTAAGACAGTGGAAGAAGCAGCCCAGAGAGCAGCTACATTGGAAGGTCTATTCGGACTCGTCAGGTGGCGCGAGTCAGGCTCAGGTAGTTTTCGGCTACCGCAGCAGTCAGTGGGTGCGAGTAAGGGTAAAGCACCAGCAGGACCTTCTTCATCAGGCTTTGGTAAATGGGGCAGAAATTAAAGCAAGCATTTAAAGGCAAAGGAAGAGGATGGGGAGGTCGTCAGCATTTCAGCAAGGCCGAGGTAGGCCTGAGGTGGAGAGTCGCAGCAGAGTACTACTGCCAGCAGCAGCCCGTTACCCACCAGGATATAGATGTTATAATTGCAATCAGCCGGGGCATTTGATCCACAATTGCCCCTATCCGAGAGAGTATGGGTATGGAAGAGGTGTGCAGCAGCAGCAGCCTCAGCAGTTTTAGCAGCCACAGGCAGGTCGTGGTAGGGGAGCACCGCAACAGCGAGGAAGGGTCGGGTTATGGCTATCACCCGAGCCCAGGCGGAGGCATCGAATATGATAGAAGGTACTTTACCTCTTTATGATTATTCAGCAAGAGTTTTATTTTTATCGGGTGCCTCCCATTCTTTCATTTCCGAAGAATTTCTGGATTGTATAGCTCATCCTTAGAAAGAAAAGTCTTGTGAGTTAGTAGTGGAGGTTCCCTCGGGAGTTCCTGCTCACTTCGACTTATATAGATGAAGCTCCTATTATGATTGAAGGGAACCAGATGCAGGGTCGGTTGTATGCCCTGCAGTTGTCAGATTATGATATTATTTTGGGTATGGATTGGCTGGAGACTTATGGAGCCAATGTTAGATTGCAGAAAGAAAAGGATCAGGTTTTGTCATCCTAATGTGTGATATTTGAATATCAAGGTATGCCTTTTTATACCTCTAAGTTTCTAATTCTTCTGCAATTAAAGCTAGAAAGTTGATAAATGCTGGTTGTGTGGCTTATTTAGCCTCAGTAAGTTTGGTAGAAAAGCTAGTCAGTCAGTGGAAGCAGTTCCCGTGGTTAGGGAATTTGCTGATGTTTTTCCTGAAGATTTGCCTGGTTTAGCTCCACATAGAGAGGTGGACTTTACCATTGAGTTGCTGCCAGGTACCAAGCCGATCTCTAAAGCCCCATATCGGATGGCACCAGCAGAACTTAAAGAATTGAAAAAGCAATTAGAAGAGCTGTTGCAGAAAGGGTTTAATAGACCGAGTCATTCCCCGTGGGGAGCGTCGTTTTATTTGTGAAAAAGAAAGATAGAAGTTTTCGGATGTGTATTGATTATAGAAAGTTAAATGATGTGACCATTAAGAATAAGTACCCGTTACCGAGGATAGATGGTCTGTTTGATCAGTTGCAATCAGCGAAAGTGTTTTCTAAAATTGATTTGAGGTCCGGGTACCATCAGTTGAGAATTAAAGAGGAGGATATAGATAAGACAGCTTTCAGAACCAGATATGGTCACTATGAGTTTGTGGTTATGCCATTTGGGTTGACGAATGCTCCTGCAGGCTTTATGGATCTGATGAATAGAATTTTTCATCCATTTTAGACCAATTCATTGTGGTCTTTATTGATGATATTCTAATTTATTCAGCATCTGAAGAGGAGCATGCAGCTCATTTGAGGTTACTGCAGTTGTTAAGGGATAACCAGTGTTTGCCAAATTCAATAAGTGTGAATTTGGGTTGAAAGAAATTCAGTTTCTGGGTCATGTTATCTCAGCTAAAGGAGTAGCAGTGGACCCGAGTAAAGTGGAAGCAGTGATGAGATGGGAAGTGCCTAAGACAATACTGAGATTAGAAGTTTTCTGGGATTGGCAGGTTATTATAGGCGCTTTATTCAAGATTTTTCTAAGATTGCAGCACCTATGACTAAGTTGACCAGAAAAGGTGTGCCTTTTGTGTGGTCCGGTGAATGTCAGAAAAGTTTTATGGAATTGAAGAAGAGACTTACATCAGCACCTATATTGGCATTACCGGAGGGAGTGGTGGTTTTGTATTGTATACTGATGCTTCAAGGAGAGGACTTGGCGCAGTGCTTATGCAGCATGGCAAAGTGATAGCTTATGCGTCCAGGCAATTAAAACTAGCAGAGGAGAATACCCCACTCATGATTGGAATTGGCAGCAGCTGTGTTTGCTTTAAAATGTGGAGGCATTATCTGTATGGCGAGAGATTTGAGATCTTTACAGATCATAAAAGTTAAAGTATATCTTCTCGCAGAAAGATTTAACCTTCGTCAGCGTAGATGGATTGAATATTTGAAAGATTATGATTTCAGTTTGGCTTACCATCCGGGTAAGGCCAATGTTGTAGCAGATGCCTTGAGCAGAAAGGCATATGTAAGTTTGATGATGATAAAGAGTGGAAGCTGTATGAAGAAATAGTGGAGAACTCCTTGTATGTGCCCAGTAGTCAGCGACGGGCAGTACTAGCTGCTAGTGCTGTAGAGCCGTCTTTGTATTGGCAGATTGTTGAAGCTCAGAGAGCAGATGCAAATTTAGCTGAAATTGTGAAAATGGAAGGAGTTACCATTGATGATAATTGTGTGGTCAGGCTCAGAGGCAGGTTGTTTGTTCCAGTAGAAAGAGAGGTGAAGCAGCGAGAGTTGGAAGGCTCATAAATCCAGGTACACTATCATCCGGGTAGTACTAAAATGTACCATGATTTGAGGAAAACATTTTCTGGTGGCCTCATATGAAGAAAGAAATAGCAGAGTTTGTTGCAGATGTGCTATCTGTCAACAGATTAAAGCAGAACATCAGAAGCCTGGAGGTCTATTGCAACTGTTACCCATTCCACAGTGGATGGGATGATATTGCTATGGACTTTGTGGCAGGTTACCAAGATCGAGTTCGGGCATAATGGAATATGGGTATTTGTTGACAGATTGACTAAGGTATGCAGATTAGTGGCAGTAGTAAGTATGTCTTGGACAGTGGACAGATTAGCAAAGATTTATGTTGAAAGAATTGTTCCATGCAGGGTATTCCGAAGACTATTGTGTCTGATAGAGATCCAAGATTTACTTCTGGTTTTTGGAGAAGCCTGCAAAGAGTAATGGTACTGAGCTGAGATATAGCTCCGCTTATCATCCCCAGACAGATGGTCAGACAGAGAGGACTATCCAGACGATTGAAGATATGTTGCGAGCTTGTTGTTTAGTTTGGGGAGGTAACTGGGAGCATCATTTGGGAATGGTTGAGTTTGCCTATAATAATAGTTATCATTCCAGTCTTGGGATGGCACCGTATGAAGCTTATATGGAAGGCCATTGTAGACCCCATTAAACTGGCATGAAGTAGGAGAAAGGCAATTAGTGGGTCTTGAATTGATTCAGCAAACCACAGAAGTAGTAAAGCTTATTAAAGAAAAATTGCAGGCAGCTCAAAGCAGGCAAAAGAGTTATGCAGATAACGGAGGAGAGACCACAGGCAGGTTTTTCACCTGGTTCTTCCTCTCCCTTGCCCTAGCTTCACGCCCCCGTATCCTAAAGCTTCCAACAGTCACAGGAGAGTGGTTGGAGGATCGTGGAACGTGTGGCGTTGTCAAATCGGACGAGGAAATGTCGTGGGCACGTGTAATCTTCGTCGGAGCTTGCGGAGGCCTCGGCGTGAACCAGGGATCTTAGTGTGTTTTTAAGCGTGTTCAGAGGTAGGGGACGATCCCATTAGAGTTTCTAAATCATTAAAAACATGCATAGGAAACATGTAAAATCCTGTTAATCGAGTTTTTGGGTAAAGGTTCTTTATGCGGGTTTTAAGGGTGGTTTGATGGAATTTGATGGTTAATCATGTAGTTCTAATCTTAAAATGATGCATGCTTGACTTGGAAAGAGTTTCCTTATGTTTCCCTGTTGTTTTGATGGTGTAAATCCTGTAGAATCGATTTAGGGTTTCTGTAGGAGTAGAGGCTGAAGATCTTGGCATCAACATCGATTGTCGCCAAGTTCATCAGTCGGGATACAGACGGCCATATCCCTTGCCGTCTACTTCCCATAAGCGGCAGCCGATGTTGCCGCCAACATGTGTATTAGTAGAAATGGCTGATTATGATATTTATCGATAATGAATGTGCATTGGCACCTGGGTGCACTGAGTGCACATGGTTTCTGTGTTTAGCATACGGGGTATGCAGTTAGTTACTCACTTTCGAGGCTGCATGTTGTTCACGCGAGTCCAGTTGTTGGACCGTTATTACCTGAGGTTTACGTGGGTTTCACGTGGTTTGTATGTGACGTGCACGTGTTTTGTGTACGTGGCAAGTAGTACGACGCCTACCGTTGTTAACTCTCCAGGTGGGTGCCCCAGGTTCTTTGGAGCCAGGCTGTTAGCTCGGGGCTTTGTCCCAGTACTGTGTTGTACCGTCGAGGTCTGTGTCGTCTGACCTAGACACCCTCACTCCTGTGTTTGAGTTGTACGTCCAGCTGAGGGAAAGACGATAGTGGGACAGTGACACTTGTGTGTATCTTAGTCACTTGTAGCGCGCTCGTGGTGGGGGTACGGACACCAGTAGTCGACACTGGCCCCCAGCTAGTCCTTTTCTAGTGCCTCACTCTAGCGAGCCCGGGCCAGGGTCTCTGGAGCTGCCAGGCATGGGCCTGTGACCGTGTGGTCCGCAGATGGTGGTGTTTAGTTGGTCTCCATAGTTGCTTGACCTTTTCACGTGGAGCGGCAGTTGGACCTTTTGTCCGTGGCTGCGAGACTGAGAGGTAGACCTGTGTTAGCTTGTCCGAGTCAGTTTTTGGTGTCGCGAACCAGTTCACGTGACTCGTGTTTGGTTGTCTCTACTTTAGCTTGTACACCTGTACTGGTTTTCCGTTTAATTATTACAGGTGTTTTTCGTAGTCGGCAGACGGTGAGTACTTTTACGTCTTTTATATCCTGCTTAGTTGTTCTATAAATTGTTGGTACTGTTTACTGCTTTGTACCTGTGATTTTTGGTTTGCTCGGTTTTGGGGGAGTTCCCTACTGAGCCAGTGACTAGCGAGGCTCACCCCTACCCCCACAGGTGAGAGCGAGGAGGACGTTTCTCGAACGTCGTCCAGTTCAAACCACGAGTAGCGGTGCAGGGGTCAGTACCTCAA